>PVKA01047919.1:0-14063 GCA_004027165.1 Ctenomys sociabilis
TACCAGATTTAGGCATGCAAGACTGATCAAACAATTAAACATTAACTCTCCCTTTCAACAGGAAATTATTTTCCTTGTCCTTTTTACTTTTTATATTTTAATTTATTTCAAAGAGAGCATAATAATAATAGATAAAACATTAGAGACAATACACATTTAAAAGAACGACATGAGGGGTATTCCACTGTGGTTGTCATGTTGTACATTGCTGTCCTCAGTGTAGCTGCTCAGATTACAGACATTAGCATATAGAGTTAGCCAAAGTAAAAATTTTATTCATTTTATTATTATTCTTGTGGTGGAACCAGGGATTGAACTCAGGCCCTTTGCTTGCCAGGGAAGCACTTATTCCACTTATTTCCATCTTCCCAGCCCTAACATTTTAAACATTAACTGTTGCTTTCAAAAATCTGATAGAAATTAGTAGTGCAATCATCTCAGCTATCCTGTGCATATATTTATATGATTTTCTCCTTTTTTCTTTTTTTCCTATCTTTTTTCCTTTCCCTCATCCCAGTCATTTCTCCCTTATATTCAGTTTCTTTCTATTTTATTATATCTATGATACCTTTCAGATTTTATTATTTCAAGTTCTTACATTAGGGAGACAATACGATGTTTATACGGATGGGTCTGATTGATTTCACTTACGAATTAATTTATCCTCTAGGTGCATCCATTTACCTATAAAAGCCTCGATTTTGTCTTTCTTTATAGCTGAGTACTACTCCATTGTATAAAAATATTGCATCTTTTTATCCATTCCTCAGGTGATGGGCACTTGGGCTGTTTCCCAAATTTAGCTATCACAAATCTTTTCATCCAGCCAGGAAGAAAGGCCAAGACGAAGGGACCAGCCTTTGGCAAGTGCCAGTTTTCTGCATTGTCTCAAGGTGGAAAGCAGATGTGTCACAGTGGAAGCGAGTGAGTCATTCCTGTGAGAAACTTTTTAGTTAAGTAATCGCACCACACCAGTATATTCACAGGGGCAGGGCACCCTGCGCCCCATCACTCCCCATGAGGCCTCACATCCCGACTGCTGAGTGGCAGCTTAAGCTTTCAACATGTGAATCCTGGAGGACACACTGACACCACAGGGAGGCTCAGAAGCAATACTATTTATCCAGGAGCTGTGCCTTCAAAGTGGTTTTTCTGTACCTTTTATTCTTTGATGGATAGGCTGGCTGTATATAAAACCTTTGCTTGCATTTTTTTTTTTTCTTGTTGTGAGTATTGTTCTTGGTAAATCTCATGCTGATCTGATACTTCTGTTAGAAACAACTTGGCCTCTTTTCATGGAAGAAGAAGCAAAGTAATCACTGTACAGTCCTTGCCACAGGACTGAAATCTGGATGGCTCCTGGCTCATGCATCCAGTTAAAAGAAGCTGTTTTTCCTTCCTGTTCACTTCTTCACCACATCCTTCCGTGGAGGGGAGGATAGGCCAGGGGTCTGTGCCTGTGTCTGTCTTCTCTGCAGAAGGATGGAGGTGGACAGACAGCCTAGGGGAATGAGTGTGGGCAAGGTTCTGTCCTCAGTCTCATCTCATTGTTCACACAGAGATGCTTCCTCTGACACTGCATCTGAGGAAACAGGGACAGTCATTCCTATTCGGATTGCACAGGCAGCCTGAGGGAAAATGACAGGTAGGGAAGATGTCTTGTGCTCTGAAAAGCACAAAAGTGTTTTATTTAAAATTATGAGAGGGGCCAGGGGGATAGCTCAGTAGTAAGTGCTTGCCTGGCAAGCACAAGGGTCTGAGTTCAATCCTCACTTCTGCCAAAAAATAAACATAAAATTATGAAAACGCTTAACATTTGCTTCTGATACTATAAGGGCTATAAAACCACACTCAAGACAAAATCTAAAGAACTAAAGATATTTTCAGCAAGATAACCTTTTTCTTTATTTTACACACTTTTCTCTTATTCTTCTCTCCTTTTTGGTAGACCAAGAGCCAGAGGTGGAGGAGGACTCTGGATTCCAATGAGTAAGACAAAGAGCTTTAGCACAGAAGGCTGCAAAGCATCAAGACTCTGAGGCCTCACTTTGCCCAGATTCCCCCAGGCCTGGCCAGGCACAGGGAGGCAGCAGGCCCTGGGCTGCTTGTGAGAATCCAGACCTAGCCCTGCAAAAGCACACGGTACCTGCCTCGGGCTACTCCAGGCAGACAGAGACCTGGGACTCCCAGCACCTGTTCCAGCAAAGCCCCAGAAGGAGCTCTCAATCTCAGACTGGGAAGAAATATGAGAGAATGAAGTGGAAGGAATCCCATACATGAGGACTTCTAGGACAAAACGAACTGCCCAGGTGAGCTGAGACTGGGAACATTTATCAATTTATTCTTCCATTTCTTCAACAAACATCTAAAGAATCTAGTAAATTCCAGACACTCCTCAGGAACTGAGGACACAGTGATGAATGAAACTTGGCTGCTCCCTAGAGAAACGTACCACCCAGAGGTGACAACAGATGTGTATAAATAATTACAAGTTTTAAATAAGGGCAACATCCAAAGTCATACAAGTCTATAATGTGTGAGCAGAGAAGGGAGATGGACAGCATGGCCTGGGGGATGGGTGAGGGTGGAGGATGCCAGGAAACCTGCAGAGGTAGCGGCCCAAGCACAGAGGCAGCTACAAATGGAAAGAGAAGTGTGACAGGGCCCAGTCTATGTCTCACCTGGATGAGCAGATGGGTGAGCAAGGAACAGGAAGGTGAGGAGAGGGTGAGACTGGACCCAAGGAGGCTTTGAAGGCCCAGCTATGGGGACCTGGGGATGGGGACGGTGAGGACGTCAGCAGGAAATGACATAATACATGATCCTCGCAACCTGGACCAAAGTGGGGTTGGCCGAGGAGAGGGACACAAGCAGTAAAGGCAAAGTGGGAGGCGAGGACGAGACCCGGTAGAAGGAGAGAAACCTTCAAAGGATCTCGAGCGGCCCTCAGTTTTTGAAGTGAGGCCATGTCTTGATGATGTTGTACAAAGCCTGTCCAGGGGACAGAGTGTTGACGACGTCACTGTGGCCCATGAGCAGGTAGTTGGGGGCCAGGTAGCCCTTGAGAACAGCACACTGGACCAGGTCCTGGGCAGCCGCCAGGGCAGTGGCATTGGGTGGGTTGCCTGAAAAACACAGCCACCCACTGATTATAGGTCCCAGAGTGCTCAGGCCAGACAGGACACACTCCTACCCACACCCCACCCGGCACCACTGCTGCACTAGCATATTCCACTGCTGGCGGCTGCACTATGGAAAGACAGAAAATCAGATCAAGACTGTAGAAGTTTCAGTTCCAAGGAATTTCTGAAATCAAAAGGGCTGAGCCTGAGAAAATAAGCACAGTTCTTTTGTTTTCTTTTGTTTTGGTACCAGGGTTCAAATTCAGGACCTTGTGCTTGTCAGACAGGCACTTATTCAGCTGAGCTATCACTCCTCGGCCCCAACACAATTCTTCTGAGTACTCACAAAGCCTTTTTCCATTGCAAATGTTTAATCTAGAAGTTCTCTACTGGGTGTGGTTTAGTACCCCCGGGGACACTGGGCAGTGTCTGGAGATAGCTGTAGTTGTCAATGCTGACAGATGTGAGGATCCTGTCATTATCATGTTGATGGGAGCAAGGATACTACTAAGCATCTTACAAAATCCAGAATGCCCCACAACAAAGAGTTTTTATCTGGTCTGAAATGTCAATATCATGGAGGTTAGGAAGAGTATTTTAGTGGTAGACACACTTTCTGCAGCTTACTATTTGCAGCTCAACCTCAGCCAGCACAATTCCAGGTCACCCCTGCCCATATCCAGTATCAATCTGAACCAGCCCCAGATTCAACGGAAAGATCCTGAGTATAAATGAGTTGTAGGCAAGAGCTCGGAGCCTTGACAATCCACAGCATGTATTCTCAGTGTACCATCAGGGGTCTCTGTGGTTTGACATATAAGGCCCAATAGCCCCGTGTTGTTGCTATGGTAATCCAGACAGGATGCAATTGCTAAGATAATCTGAAAATATTCGCGGAGTGCTCTGTGGATTCATGTATTTCATGTGTTTCTTTAGATACTAGAAAAGAAAGAGATGTCCACATATAGATGCTGTGAAGGAGGCACTTTTAGGGGGAGCACTCTGTCTGGGAGTCTATTGCACTCAATGACATGTCAAATTAGATGTCTCAGTGTGTGTGGACACTAAAATGATGGTTGAATCTGATGTCTTTGCTGTCCACATCAGACACTCCCTGATCCAAAGACCATAGATGACCATTTCTGCCCCATTCATTCAACTTACCTGTAAAGGTACCCATGAAGACAATTCCCAAAGCAATGTCATTATAGCCAGGAGTGGAGGAGCCTTGGACATTCCAGCCCACCCCTTCATAAACACCACCATCCTGGCCCACAAGGAAGCTAGAAGACCACAAGAAGATATGGAGATTAGCATGAGAGAGGCACTTTGAGATTTCTTTTCATCTTCATTCATTCATTCATTAATGCCTTTACCTATCATCTATAATTGACTAAAATATACATTAATCTATTACATTTTATTTTATTTATTTATTTATTTATTTATTGGCAGAACCGGGGATTGAACTCAGGCCCTTAAGCTTGCCAGGGAAGCACTTACTCTACTGAGCTATCTCCTTGGCCCCTATCTATTACATTTCAGAGCCTAAGTTACAGAGATAAGTAAAAATTAGTCTCCAACACCGATGAGCTGGTAAATCAGCAGGGGAGATGGGCAGGCAGGAAGGGAAGCAGAAAGTCCTGATTCATAGCATTTGCAGGTTTCTGTGGGAAAAAACTCCCACCATGGCTGACTTTATCTTACCAATGATTTAATAACTGGCTTGAAAAATTCTTAAATTGTGTGGGAATTTTGCTGAGCTACAGAAGTCTCTCCCACCATCACAAAAAAAGACAGGCTGACACTGGATAGGTACAGAAGTCTGGTGAGCCCTGACCACCGCCCCCCAACACACACATGCACATGTAGTTTGCAGGATCCTTGTTGAGACCTACCCTGCCCGCCCACCATGTCACGAGAGCCTTGTAGAGCTTCAGCTCATCCCATCATCCTCAGAGTCCTCCTGAATTGTGGTTTGTGTCCACAAACCACATCCTGTGGTGGAAGCCACTCCGAACCCCACCTAGAGGGAGCTTCGGTGAGCCTACTAGGCCCCTGCCCCTTCCTGACTTGCACCCCCTTCATGCTACTGTTGCTACTGAGTTTGAATATTGGGAGCTTCAAAAACATCAAAATAGCCGGGCGTGGTGGCGCATGCCTGTAATCCCAGCACTGAGGAGGCTGAGGCAGGAGGATTGTTGTGAGTTCGAGACCAGCCTGAGCTACAAAGTGAGCTTAAGGCCAGCCCGAACTGCATAGTGAGACCCTGTCTCAAAAAGACAAAAAAAAACACATCAAAATAAAGAAGCAAAAGGCAATCTCAGACCTCCAGCCCACCCAGAGCAAGTTAAGAAAGCAAGGACATAGAAAAGCTTGGAAATCATACACCTGAAATTTCTGAAATGATAGCAACTGAAGTAAAGAAACAACTCCATCAAGGCATAGAAGAAATCAGATCAGAAACAATTCCTCATGTAAAAAAATAAGACAATAATTGTGAAAGAATTGCTCAGCATATCTAAAGAAGACATAGATATAAAATAGAAACTAGAAAAATGTTATAAACATTGAATAACCAATATAGGAAAAAGTATAATTCATGAAACAGAGTCAAACAGATGTCCAGGAAATTATAAATTCCAATGAAAGCTGGCAAAAAAAAAACTTGAAGGAAACTGAAGATAGACCATTTGACCTTGAAGACAGCTTTGCAATTAGTGATTGCAAAAGGAAAGACCTCTTAAAAATAACAGGAAATAACAACTAAACAGCTGCAAGATGATGCAAAAAAATACAAGACTAATAGATGTCAATGAAACAGCAGGAGTTAATACAAATGACATAAAAAGATTATTTGCAGAAGTAGTAGCAGAAAATTTCCCAAGCTTGGGAAAGGATTGGCAGCATATAGAACTCCAACTAGCCATCATCAAAATAATATCTACACCTAGATACATAACAATCAGGATCCCAGAAGTTCAACAAAAGGACATATTGGGCTATTTGAGGGAAAAAAAGCAGATCACCTCCAATGGAAAGCCCATCAAAATCACAGATTTCTCAACACACCACCAAGTTAAGAAGAGGTTGGAGGGCCAGGCGTGGTGGAGCATGCCTGTAATCCCAGCACTCAGGAGGCTGAGGCAGGAGGATTGTTGTGAGTTCGAGACCAGCCTGAGCTACAAAGTGAGCTTAAGGCCAGCCTGATCTGCATAGTGAGACCCTGTCTCAAAAAGACAAAAAATAAAAAAAAAAAAAGAAGAGGTTGGAGGGAAGTATTTCAAGTCCTGAAAGAAATAAAGTTTCCAAGCCAGAATGATGTACCCTGAAAAACTGTCAAGTTTGATGGAGAGATAAAATACTTCCATGGCAAAGAACAACTGAAGAAATTCAAGACAACTAAACCAACCCAACAAAGAGTATTGACAGATATTCTAAGAAGACACAAAAACCACCACTACTTCAAGAACAACAACAGAAAGGAATCACCAAGCAGAGCACGCAGTTAAACAGAGGGGAAAAGTAGAGAATCTATAGCAGAATAACATGACAAAGAGAAGCAAAGACATATCAGCTATATAACCATTAATGGCCTGGTGTGGTGGCACATGCCTGTAATCCCAGCACTCAGGAGGCTGAGGCAGGAGGATTGTTGTGAGTTCGAGACCAGCCTGAGCTACAAAGTGAGCTTAAGGCCAGCCTGAGCTGCATAGTGAGACCCTGTCTCAAAAAGACAAAAAAAAAAAAAAAAAAAGAAAACCATTAATGTAAGTGACCTCAATTCAATCAAAGGAAAGAGACTGGTAAAGTGACTCAATAAAAAAAAAAAAAAATCTAAGGGCCAGTGAGATAGCTCAACAGACTAAAGTGCCTGCTTAGGCAAGCTTAGGCAAGAGCAGAGCTGCAGTGCCAGGTACCCCCCAGGGTAGGCTGAGCCAGCCACAGAGTCCAGGCATAGAGCATATGCATGTAATCCCAGTGCAGGGGAAACTAAAAACAGAAGGATCACTCTGAATCTGTGCTGCATAGTGACATCCTCTAACAACCAAATACATTTTTTTAAAAATATAACAATGTGCTGTATACAAGAAATGCATTTAACTCAAAAGGAAATTCATAGACCAAAAATTGTCAAAGGATGGGAAACAATGCTCTATGGGACAGGAACCAGAAAAAAGAAAGAGTAGTTATTCTGATTGGTGAAAACATGAATTTCAAACCAAGAATGATCAAAAGAGATAAAAGTCACTACACATTTGTTAGGAGAAAATTGTAAGAGGAAGAGATAAAAATCATAAGTGCATATGTATCCAATGTAGAAGCACCAAACTATATCAGACAAGTTTTAACAGACATAAAAAATCAATTGAGAACTAACAACTGTAACAGTGGACTTTAATATCCAACTATTGAAAAGAGATAGATCAATTAGGCACAAAAATCAGCAAAGAAATAATAGAGCTAAACAAAACTTATGAAGAAATGGATTTAGTAGACCTTTACACTGTGGACCAATCAATAACACTGAATATACATTCTTCTCAGCTGCACAGACATTCTCCAAAATAGACATATACTAGTACATACAGTATGCTTAAGTAAATGCAAAGGAATTGAAATTATCCCATGCATATTATCTAACTATACTGCAATGGCACTGAAAATTATTGACAAAAGAAATCCCCAAAACTCCATGAATACATGGAATTTAAATAACACCCTCCTAAACAATCAATGGGTCACAGATGAAGTTAAAGGAATTAAACAATATTTATGATCAAATGAAAATGCAGACACAACCTATCAAACCCAGAAATGAAAGCTGTCTTAAGAGGGAAATTTATGGCAGTAAATTCTCACATCAAGAAAGTAGAATGAGCCCAAATAAATCATCTTATGCTGCACCTCAAACTCCTAGGAAAAGAAGAGTAGTCAAGCCCAAAGCTTGACAGAAAATCATAAACATCAAAGCAGAAATTAATGCAAAGGAGATGAAGAAAACAATACAAGGAATGAATGAATTGAGTTTGTTCTTTGAAAGAAAAATTAAAATTGATGAAGCCCTAGCTAACCTTATTAAAAAATGAAATAAAAAATCCAAATTCATGCAATAAAAATTGAAAAAGATGAAACCACTATAGAACCCACAGAAATTGAGAAGATCACTAATAACTACTTCAAGGGGCCAGGGAGATAGCTCAGTAAAATAAGTGCCTGCCTGGCAAGTGCAAGGTCCTGAGTTGAATCCCTGGTTCTGCCAATAAAAAATAAATAAATAAATAAATAAATACTTCAAAAACTTTACTCTCATGGGATGGAAAGCACAGAGAGAGATGGACAGATTTCTAGATACATATGAATTACCAAAGCTGAATCAAGAAGATATAAAATTGTGAATGACCCAATATCAACAAATGAAATTGAAAATGTAATTTTAAAAAACCTACCAGCAAAGAAAAGACCAGGTCCTGATAGATTCACAGCTGAATTCTATAAGAAATTTACAGAAGATTTAATGCCAACTCTTCTCAAACGTTACAATGAAAACAAAAGGGAAGCAATTCTCCCAAATTCATCCCTCAGGCAAGTATTACTCTGATACCAAAACCAGAGAAAGACCAGACCAAAAGAGAAAGCTATTGGCTATTATCCCTAATCAACACAGATGTAAAACTCCACATGAAATACCAGCAAACAGAATGTGTCAAAGCATCAAGAAGATGATACATCATGACCAAGTGGGATTCATCCCAGAAATACAGGGATGGTTCAATATGTGCAAACTCATAAATGTAATACACCACATCAACAGAGCCAAGGGGAAAAAAAATCTACTAAATGGACAAAAAACTGAAAGCAGAAAGCCTTCACTTTAAAATTACAAGAAAGAGGAGGATGTCCATTGTCTCCACTCCTATGCAATACAGTTCTGGAAACACTGACCAGAACAACTAGATAAGAGAGAAAAGTAAAAGGAATAATGATTGGGAAGAAAGAAGTGCAATTATCATTATTTACAGATGACACAGTACTCTACATCGAAGACCCCAAAAACTCCATTAGACTTGCAGGTTTAATAACCAAATTCAGTCACATAGCAAGATACTAAGTCAACTCTCAAGAATCAGTAGCATTTCTGTACAAACATAATGAAGTCACCAAGAAAGAAATTAGGACAACCAGGCCTTTTCACAAAGGAAGTAAAAGATTTATACAGTAAGAATTACGGTACTCTGAAAAAAGGATCCTGAAATCCTCTGAAGAGGATTTCAAGTATTTCAGAAAATGGAAATGTATTCCTTGCTCATGAATAGGAAGAACCAAAACTGTGAAAATGGCCACAGTCAGAAAATTGTTATTCAAGTGGAATGCAATGTCAATTAAAATACCATCAGTGTACCTCAAAGATCTAAAGAAAAAGTTCCTAATCTGGAACCAGAAGAGACCTTCAAGAATAGCAGAAGAAATCTTCGATAACAAAGACAAAGTAGGAGGCATCCCAATCTTTGACTTGAAATTTTACTACAAAGCTCTGTGATAAAATCAACATCATACTAGAAAAAAAAAAAAATAAACCTGAGGACCAATGGGACAGATTCGAAGATGAAGACACAACTCAGCCATCTTATCTTTGACAAAGGGGCCAAACATTTTCACTAGAAGAAAGATAGCTTCTTTAACAAAGGAAAACTGGCTTTTCATGTGCTGAATGTTAAGTTAGACTCATGTCTCTTATCATGCACAAAACTGCAGTCAAAATGGGTCAAAGATTCAAATATTGAAACAAAAGCACTTCATCTACTGAAGGAGAAAGTAGGTAGAAATCTTAAAGACAAAGGGGTACGTAAAGTTTATGAACAAAATCCAGACTTCATGGAAAATACTTCAAAGAATGAACAACAGGGGTCTCTTCTTCTTGAAAAGTTTCTGTACATCAAAAGGAGTCACCATACAGTGTAAAGAAAATCCAAATTGGGAAAAAATTTAGCCATATTCCGCTCATACAAAGGACTTCTTTCTAGAACATAGAAAAATTTGTTAAAAATCAAGCCCCAGAAATTCAAAGACCTAATCCAAAAATGGACACATGAGATGAATACACACTTCTCAAATGAAGAAATATAACTGGCAAATCAATATAAGAAAAAATGTTCAATGTCATTGATCATTAGGTGAATGCAAATTAAAAGAATACTGTGACTGTGTCTCACTCCACAAGGAATATCTATCACCAAGAAGTCAAATAATAACAAATGCTGGAGAGGGTGTGGGGAGGAAAGGAACTCGCCTCCACTGTTCGTGGGAGTAGAAACTGGTTCAACCATTATGAAAATCAGTGTGGAGACTTCTCAAAAAGCTAGGATTATTGGTTCAATTTGACCCAGCTATTGTCCTTCTAGGTATTTTTCCAGAAGAAGTGACAGCATCATACCACAGCGATACATGTGCATCCATGTTTAAAGCAACACAACTTGTCATAGCTACACTTTGGAAACAACCAAGATGCCCATCAACTGAGAAATGGCTAACAAAGTTGTGGTATGTTTACACAACAGAGTATTACTCAGCTATAAAAAAGATAAACTGGAGGTTTTTATAGGTAAATGGATGCAGATAGAGACCATCCTAGTAAGTGAAATAAATCAGACCTAAATGTGAAAACATTATATTGTTTCAATAATCTAAGAACCTGAAAGAGAAAATAAAATCTGAAAGCTACAATAGATAAAGTAAAAGGGAGGGAAAAACCAGGATAAGGAAAAGGACAAACAAAAGAAAGGAGAAAGGAAAAAGATGTATGTAGAGGCTACCTTGGATAGTTATGCTGCTGACTGAAAGGAGCAATTAATACTTACACCTTTTTCCTCTTCTTTCTAATTTCTTAGAAGTTTTTTCCTAATTTCGTATGCTTATTACTTGTAATCTGAAGAGCTAATTTGAAGACAACAATATATGATACAATAACTATCGTCGGATTAGTGAATTCTGTGTTGCTCTGTGTTTAGAGAAATTCTGTGGCATTTCTATTGTTTCTACTATTTTGCATTCTTTTTTTTTTTTAAATTAGAACAGAAAGATTCCTGAATCTCTCACAAACAGTTCTCATGATATAGCACACGACTGTCTTTCTCCCATACATCACTGGTTTCCTGCAAGAAGCTCATCATGCGTGAAGAAAGAAGGAGCCTGCTTTCAGGGCTTCCTTCTCTACCTCAGGACTAAAACTATTTCTCTCCAGCTGGCCCAGCTTCCTTACCACTAAGTACAATGCACATGCTCCTGGGCTTTCTTTACTTAAGCTCTCTGTATGTTTGACCCTGTAAACCTCTCTCGCACTTCGCAAACATTTTCTCCCCTTCCCTTTCACCTCGCCCAGCTCTCCTAGCATTCTTCACTTCTGGATGCTTCCTCTCTGCCCTTCAGCTCCTCCCCCCTTTATTTAAACACGCTTCTTCAGGATTCTGCCCTGAGCCTGTTTTCTTCCACTCAACACATTCTTTTAGGACAAACCCATCTACTTCTAGCTTCTCTGCCATCCATAAAAGTCCAAGATTCACAATTAAGCCCACATCCTCCTCACCTATTCCCTTTTAGGGCCCCAGATGTCCATGGCTCTCAACCAAGGGCACCTCAGCCCATTCACTTCGTCCGTGTGCCAGCCCTGCCTGTTTACAGTGTCTCTCAGCCACTCTTCTCAGCCTCCCCTCCACCTTAGCCACTAGCCGCTCCCCTCACTAACTCTGATGGTCTCCACTCCTCCCCAGAGTTATAGCTGTCACTACCTAGCCATGTCGCCATCTCCAGTTGTCTGGCTGTTACGATCTTCAGCAATCGCTGCTCTAGTTTTGCCCTTTTCCAATCCATTCCTGAAGAAAAGCCAAATACAAATCTTTTCATGTTGAACTCCTACCTTTAGTCCCACGGTGCTGACCCCAGATTCCCCAGATGAAGTTACCTGATCCTGCACAGGACATCCTGTTTACCTCCTTAACCTTACCAACAAGAATGTCTTCCTTGACATCCATAGAATCATACAAAGCCTCTCCCAGCTCCCCACAGGCACTGCTCTCAGGCTAGCCTCCAGACCTTTCCATGGAGCTCTTTTCCCTCTAGAAATGTTCCTTTACTTTCCCACTCACTCTTTGGGTCCCAACTAACATGAAACTCTCACAGGGACCACAACCTCACACTCATTTCCTCAGCAATCTAAGCCTCCTGTTTAAGCCCATGTACCCACCATCATGATGCCTAATGTACTTATTAGGTATTATTTAATTTATTTATTCCCTCGTTAAACTGAAGTATTAAGTCCCTGAAAACAAGAACCTGTGTGGGCTCCATCTGGTGGCACCTCTGGAGCACAGCCCAGAGCTAGAACATGTGAGATACAAGTAGGATGCTGACTTCAGCCCCTGTCAGTGAGAAAATGGTGTCGTGAGCTCTGCTAGATGGGGACACAGTCCAAGAAATCAAGAGACCTGAGCCAGGGAAATAGCTTAGTGGACTGAGCACCTGCTTGGGCAAGTACAGGGACAGGAGTCAATCCAGGCACCTCAGCCCCCAGTAGCCCCACCCCCAAGTTTGGGCCTTGTAGCTCAGACCTATAATCCCAGTGCTGGGGAGGCTGAAAACAGGAGGACCACTGCTTAGTGAGACTCTGTATGAAACATTAAAAATAAAAAAAAATTCAAGAGACTATAGGAGGAAGAGGGGAGACATCCCCTCAATTTCTATCATTATCCAGTTTAGTATTTCCAAATTCATAGCTGAACTTCAGATGTCCAGGGAGATGAGGAAGAACCAAAGAATTTGGTCATTTTTGATAGACGGTGTTGGAGAAAAACATTTTCCTATACTAAAAGGGTCATTACTGAAAGGTACAGTCCGCTCAAGAGTGGATACCAAGCGATAGAAAATCATCTTCCGCTCTTCACAGCTCTGCAGGCTCACAGCTCTGCAGGCTGCCTCAGGCACACAGGCGCTTGGCTGGGGCACAGCAGGGACTGAAATCCAGCTGCCCTGGCTAAGTCAGGAGTGCCTGAGCACAGGGGCTCCTTTATTAACATGTACAAATGCACTGCATGAGCAACAGTGGCCATAAGTCCTTAGACCTGAACTTCAGCGTGACCGTGTCCGATGGCAGCCTAGATGGAGCTGCAGCCTAGATGTGCACACAACCTCCAGAGCATCCTTAAGAAATGTGTACTTGGTTTGCGCATCACTTGGGCTTTTTCCATGTGTGTTAGTCTGAGTTTTATTGTTTTTGTGGTACTGAGGATCGAACCTAGGGCCCTTCCACTGAGTTACATGACCATTCCCTTTTCTATTTTTTATTTTAAGACAGGGTCTCACTAAGTCACTGTGTTGCCCGCACTGGGCTTGAACTTGCAGTCCTCCTGCCTCAGCCTTCCAGAGGGTTGAGATCATAGTCATGCAGCACTATCCCAAATTAAAATAACTAGTATTTTACATTCTTTGATGAAAAAATCTCGACCAAAATTCTCTTACAGAAACTTGAAACCCATTTGGGTTACACTTAAAGAGGAAAAAGATAGAAAATACTTCTCTTCCATTTGGTCAGTACAGAGTGTTATTAAAGAGCCACAGATCTTAGCACTAGAAAAGTCACAGGACATTAGCCTGTCCCTCTCCTCTTGCTTTCAAACAAGAAATATTTTCCCCAAGGAGGTTTCCTGTCTTTGGACACAGAGAGTCAACACAACAAACACCACAGGAGGAAGATGCTTCCAGCTGTGGCGGCCTCCTCTAATGTCTTTTCAGCAGTCTTGGCATCTTTTGTGTGAATAAACCACCTTTAAGGAGACAAGTGTTCTGTGATAGCCCCTCAATGTCCTCCTACTTCAGGCTCACCCAGGGCTAGGTGGAAAAATCAAAGAGGCGGTGCCTAAAGGGCCTGTCTGATGGTATTGGTGCATC
>PVKA01047920.1:0-14062 GCA_004027165.1 Ctenomys sociabilis
GGGGGCGGGCGGGGGCGGGCGGGATGGAGCAAGATGGCGGAGTCCTCTGTCTTCTTTTTTAAGCAAATGCAAAATGACAGTGCTCCAGTACTGCATATTTTCTACTTTTGGTGATAATAATAAAACTTACATCAGAGAATCAAATTCTCTCAAAACAGGAATATTAAAACCCATTTATTTTTATAGTCCCAAATACCTATCTTCAGAAGAAAGAAAAACTGGATGGGTATATCTTCTTTTGGATAATCACACTGTATAGTTGGGTAATTCCTATTTGTTGGCTTTATGAAATGTAGTGCAGGGGCTAGGGCGATAGCTTGGTGGTCTAAGTGCCCACCTGCCAAGTGCAAGGACCTGAGTTCTATCCGCAGCACCACATCCTGTTCTGATCCCAGGACCCTGGGTGCACCATGCTGGCCACTGACACTGGGCATGGTGGCACGCACTTGCAATCCCTGTGCTGGAGGGATTGAGACACAAGGATCACTATGAGTCTGAGTGGCATAGCAAGATCATGTGCCAAATAAATAAATGAATAAATAATTTTAAAAACAAAATAAAATATACTAGATATTTTGTTTTCATATCATATATTCAAAAACTTACAAGCTTATATGTCTTTCTGTTGTGATTTTCTAAAATTTGCCATTCTAGAAACTGACATAGTCAGATATTTTTGATTGGGAAAAAAAACACTACTGTACTGTGAATTATTTTGGTGCTATTTTTGTAACAAATCACATTTTTAACTCTTAGAAATAATAGTGGAGAGGGGCCAGCCAGATAGTTCAGCAGATTAAAGCACCTGCTTAGGCAGGCACAGGCACTGGGTTTGATCACCGCTGTGCTGTGCCAGCCCTGTCCCAGGGCTTGCTGAGATGGTGACTGAGACGGGGAGTGGGGCGCATGCCTATAATCCCAGCACTTGGGAGGCTGAAAACAGGAGGATCACTAGGAGTCTGATCGGGGTAGTGAGACCCTGTGGACCCCGTACTAAATACATAAAAAGAAGAGAAATAATATCTGAGGAAAACTATAAATAAATACGAAACATATTGTACTACTACAAATCTACATAGAAAATAAGTCAAATGAAAAAATTCATAGTGTATTAGAAAACAAGCTAATACTATTATAATAAACTGTGAACAAAAGGATAAAAATTTATAAAAATACAGTAACAGCAACTTTATTTTAAAAACAGAAGAGTGTCATCATTATGCATTTCTAAAATGTACCAATGAAATTAATTAAAAAATAAAACATATATAGGCGTATGAAATATCTGAAAAGAAAAAGACTAGAATGTTTTGGGTGGCAAAGTTAGAAAAAATGATTTTGTTTTAAAAAAGAGACAACCAAAAGGCAGGTAATAAGTGCCCCCGCTTCCAAATGCAAACCTCATATGTCATTTATCATGGCGATAGTGCTTTGCATTATTGGGAGTATGAGCTCATTACAGTCATGGTTATGAGGCATGCAAGGCAAGTATAAATCTTCTAAATTATGCAAACAGCACAAGATTGCTACAGCAGAGACACTATTCTGAACTACTTTAAAGAAAGATAGGTAAAAAGCATTTAGGAAACAAATGCAATATGCAAACATTTCGATGGCTTTTAACTTTGCATCAGTGAAACATGAATTCATTGATTATTATACTCAATGTCTCACTAAAATTTACAATCTTTGTTATCTACTGTAAAGCAGCTATTGAATCTGGGGTTCTAGGATGAGAAACCTACAATATAATATCAACTTTTACATAAATGTACATATACATACACTCATGTATTTTTGTAGTTCTGTCAAATCTCTCTTAGAGTCTGATTATAATTCTGAGTAGTGTGGCAGAGTTATTAGTGTTTCCATAGAAATTTTAATTTTAAAACTGAGAGTCCCGGGCCAAGGAGATAGCTTGGCAGTCTAAGCATCAGCCTGCAAAGCTCAAGGACCTAGGTTTGATTCCCGGTACCACATGCCATGCTTGCCCCATGACGAGCCAGCCACCAAAGCCCAAGATAATCTCAAACTCACAATAATGTTTCTGCCTATGCCTCCCAGGTTCTAGGATTAAAGATGTATGTCACCACACTAGCCATTCTCCAATAGATATTCTCTAAGGAATAGATAGCTGATTGTAGAAGATGGTCAGAAAATATACAATATGAGCCTGAAGCATCTTACATTGCCAGAATGGCAATAAATGCTAAAAGAAAAATAAAGAAAAACAATGGAGCTATGCCAAAGAGAATAAGAACCATTTAAAAAAATCCATTGCGTAAACCTAGGAAAATTTTTAACAAATAAAGTAGCACTGCGTTATAGCTCTAAAATAAAATAAAATCTATGATTGCACAGTGATATAGATGATTGGATTAAATTTACAAATGCAGAATAATTTCAAATGCATTATGGATTTATTCCATCCTGAATGGAGGAGATATAACTCCCTGCTCTGTAAATGTAGTGTGCGAATAGCAATTTCTTACTGAAGAGTAAGTACACTATGGAGAGGGAGCAGGGACAAGGGAATTTTACTGTGGAGAAGCATGACAAGCCTGAGCCAGGGATACAGCTCAGCAGCTGAAGCACCTGTGCAGTAAATGCAAAGTCCTGAGTTCAAATGTCAGTACTCAAAAAATGACAAGCACTATTTAATTAACATCAGCATCAATAATTATACAATTTTAAATGTTTAGACTTCTACAGTTGCTGAAACATTATGAAATGCTGTACTTCTGTAATATTCCCACCAAATACATGTTGCCTACATAAAACGTTGATGAAATCATCCAACAAAACAAAATAGAAGGAGATTTTGCAATAAATGTGACCAGGCTACCTACGACTGTATGGCTGATGGGAAGGGCTGGCGAGACAGCTCAGTGAACTAAGTGCCTGCTTGCCCAAACACAGGGACCAGGATCTGACACCCTGCACCACATGCCACACTGGCCCCGCCCACAATGCTTGGGGGGGGGGGAGGCTGAAAACAGGAGGATCACTATGAGTCCCAGATGCATAGCCAGACCTAGACAAAATACATTAAAAGAAAACCCTCAAAAAAGTTCATTCAGCAAAAGTCAAAGGATGGAAAACAATTCTTCATAACCAAGAAGCTCAGAAAAGAGCATGGTTATCTATGAAGAAAATGTGAACTTTAAGCATAAAGCTGATCAAGCAGATAAGGAAGGTCACTACATACTTGCAGGGGAAAACTCCAAGAAGAAGAGATAACAATCATAAATATTTGAGCACCAGACACATGTTTACTCAACTAACTAAATAAAATATTAATAGACATTAAAAACAAAATAAGCACTGACACAATTTTAGTAGACCTTAATACCCCATTTCCACAAATAGATCAACTAGACCAAAAAAAAAAAAAAAAAAAAAGAATTAAGTCAAGTATAAGAACAAATGGACTTGGTAGGTGTCTACGAAATGTCCTACCCCCAAACATCAGAATACACATTCTGTTCAGGTGCTCAGGTTATGTTCTCCAAAACAGACTGACCGCATATTAAGTCGCAAAAGATGCTTAAGTAAAAGTTGAATTGAAATGATCACATGTACACTATATGACTATATTGTGCAATGAAACAGGAAATCAATGACAAATCATAAAAGCTGCATAAATACATGGAAATTAAATAACATCCTTCTGAAAAACCAATAGGTCACAGAGGAAATTATTATTTTTTTATGGTTCCAGGGGTTGAACTCAGGACCCTGCACTTGGAGGCAAGCACTTATCCTATTGAGCTATCTTCCCAGCCCCACAGAAGAAATTAATGATGAAATTATACAATATATACTATGAAATAATACCCCATACTATATACTAAAACTTACGGATGCAATGAAAGCAGTCTTACACAGGAAATTTTTGATGATGAACTTACACATCAGGAAAACAGAAGGAGCTTAAATAAACAACATAAAGCTAAACCTCAAACTACTAGAAAAACAGGAACAAATTAACCTGATGCTTGTAAAAGGGAGGAAATTATAAAGAAGAGAAATTAATGCATTAGAGACTAAGAAAACAATATGAACAATCAGTGAATCAAAGAGTTGGCTGTTTGAAAGAATAAATAAAACTGACAATTCTTTGGCCAACCTCATCACAAAGAGCAAATAATAAAACTAAAATTCAGGCAATTAGATATGAAAAGCAGGAAATCACAACAGATCTCAAAGAAATTCAGGATTTCAACAATACATATTATGAGAACCTATATTTGAATAAAATGACGAAAGGAGAAGTGGATAGATCCCTAGACACATCAGAATGGCCAAAACTAAACCAAGAAAACCAAATTTCTACATGACCAAATATCAGCCAATGAAATTGACAATGTAAATTAAAAATTTACCAACAAAGAAAATGCCTTTGCTGAATTCTACAAGAAACTTACAGAACTTACTGATGCTGAAACTGTTTAAAAGACATTAAAATGGAACGAGTACTTCCAAAAATATTCCCTTATTGCAAAACCAGAAAAAAACTCAAACAGAAAAGAAAGCTATAGGTCAATCTCCCTAAAGAACATAGATGCAAAAATCCTTAAAGGTCATAAGATACTTATGAACAGAATGCAGCAAATCATTAAGAAGATTACATGTCATGACTGAGCAGGATTCATCCTAGGGATGCAGGGGTGGTTCAATGTTTGCAAAACAATAAATGTAATATACCATTATTAACAAACCAAAGACAAAATTCACATGATTATTTCTATAGATATACATACAGCATATGAGAAAGTCCAACACCAGTCATATAAAATCCATACAGAAAATTGGAATAGATGACTTTTTACCTCAATCTTAGAAAAGCCATCTATGACAAACCAACATTTAACATCATATTAAATGGTCAAAAACTGAAAGCTTTCAGTCTAAAATCAGGAGAAAGACAAGGATGTCCGTTATCACTGCTCATATTCAATATATTTCTGGATACATTAGCCAGAGCACTTAGACAAGATAAAAGTAAAATAAAATAAAAGATAGGAAAGGAAAAGTTAAGTTATAACTACTTGCAGATGACATGGTACTGTATATAGGAGACACCAAAAAGTCCACCCCAAAACTTGTAGGATTAATATTCAAATCCAGTACTGTAGGGGGATACAAAAGGAACACTCCAAAATCAATAGCATTCCTTCCATACACAAACAATAAACTCACAAAAAGAAGAATTAAGGGAAGCACACCCTTCACAACACTATCTAAAAATGAAACACTTAGGAATAAACTTAATAAAGAATGGAAAAGTTCTATACATTGAAAATTATAGTATCCTTAACAAGGATATTAAAGAGGACATCAGAAAATCGAAAGATAATCCTTGCTCTTGGAAAGGAACAACTAACATTGGTGTGTGTGTGTGTGTGTGTGTGTGTGTGTGTGTGTGTGTGTGCATGAAAATGGTCATGTATCCAAAATTGCTATAGAGTTCAAATGCAATCTCAATAAAAATATCATTAGCATACCTCATAGAACTAGATAGAAGGCAAGACAAAGGACAACACAGTATCTGACCCGAATTTACATGAAAAAGACACTGTGATAAAGTCAGTCTGGTATTGACATACAACAGACCTGAACATCAGTGGAGGAGAATAGAAGACGAAGATGCAACTGCAGGACACGCTGCCACCTTACCTTTGACAAAGGAGCCAAGCCCATTCACTGGAAGAAAGATAGCTTCTTTAAGAAATGGTGCTGGCAACACTGGTTTTCCACATGCTGAAAATGTAAAACTGCTAGGTTCTGGCCCTAGTATAAATTGCTGAATTATTATCATGGTCATCTAACATGGCTGAAACCCTTAAAACAACAACTTATCGTTTCAATAAGCACTTCCTCCTTCTTCCTCAATCCAGTGTGAGATATAATTTCCTGTCACTCTTCCTGCGCAGACAGGGGAGACTCCAGTCAGCTCTTTACATGTAATTGAAACAGCCTCCTCAAACTCCACCCCTAGCGAAAGTCTATAAAAGTTTTGGCTTTCTTTGCCTCAGATCAGAAGATCTCCCCATATCTGCCACTGATTCCATGTCTTGGGAGTTAATAAAGGCTTTTTTTATCTTCCCTATGTCTTTAGTGCACCACCAAAAAGCCTAATAAAAACTAGTCCCATGTCTATCACTATGTACTAAACTGAAGTAAAAAAAGATCAAAGATCTAAATATTAAAATTGAAGCACTAAAAATATTAGAAAATAGGTGGAAGTGTCATAGACATAAAGGCAGAGACTTCATAAACAAACTCAGACTTCAAGAGAAATACAATAAACAATCAACAAATGCGATTTCATCTTATTAAAAAGCCTTTGCACAACAAAAGAAACCACCGCAGAACAAAAAGACAACTCACATAGTGGGAAAAATTATAGCCAGTTGTTTCTTAGAAAGAGCATTTCTGTCTAGAAGATCTAAAAAATTGGAAAAAAAAGTCAGACCTAGAAATTCAAATACCCAATACAAAAATGGGCAACTAAGATGAATACATACTCCTCCAATGAAGAAATACAATGGCAAAAAATACATGGAAAAAGTCTTCATTATCATTGCTTGTTTAAAACAACAGTGTTATTTAAAACAACACTGAGATTCCATCTCACTCCAGAAAGAATAATTATCATCAATAAATCAACAGACAACAAATGCTGGAGCAGCTGTTGGGATAAAGGTTGATAGGGTACAGACTTGTGCAACAACTGTGGAAATCAGTGTGGAGATTCTTTAAAAAATTAGGATTAGAGATACCATTCAATCTGGCTATTCCCCTTCTGGGTATCTTCCCAGAAAAATTAAAAGCATCATACTACAGCAATATAGGGGCATCCATGTTCATATCAGCACAATTTGTAATAGGCAAATAGTGGAATAAAACCAAATGCCCACCAATCAATGAATAGATAAAAATGATATACTCTAATATATATGTAGTTCTCTGCCATAAAGAAGGAAAACTCAAGACTTTTACAGGCAAATTAATGAAACTTGGAATCATACTCATATGTGAAATACCTGAGACCTATATGTGTAAACATCATACTGTCTCACTAGTGTGAGAATCTGAATGAGTAAATAAGATCCAAAATGCGCAACAGGTATGAATTGGGAAGAAACTATTGAAAATATAAGACAAGCTACAATGGGGAAAGTAAGAAATGGAAACAGAAAAGAAATTATTTATACACAAGATAGTTAAGATAGTTATACAGCTAATTTCTCTTAGTAATTGAAAACAAAGATTTGTGCTAATATTGTTTGGAAAAAATTTCATGCCTATGTACTTCACTCTGAGTAACTGTTATCTATGGCAATAATATGCAATGTATTAATCATTGTGACTCTTCAACTAATCTGTTTTGAAGCTCTGTTCTAAAGTTATTTTTCTTTTTTCTCAAGATGAAATTTTAAAAAGTAAATGCACTGGGAAATGAACTTGATCATTTGTCTTCAAAACTGTCAAAGTTATCAAACACGTGGAAATTCTGTGGAAACTTTTCAGTCAACATGAACCTTGATATAACAACTAAATAAAATTTGATATCCTGTGTGGCACCCTGAATCAGAGAAGGTACTTTAAGTATAAAACTAAGGAAGCCTTAATAAACCAAAGACTTCAATTAATAACAATGCATTATCCTTGGTTTGTTCATGACAGTCAATGACTTACACTAATGTAAAGTATTAATAGTAAGGCAGTATTTTGCAGGCTGTACAGTAGAAGAAGTACCCTGTAGTACCTGTTCAACCATTGCTATTGAATTGAAATTATTCCAAAGGGGTAAATTCTATTGATAAAAATCCCAGTACTCAACTAGGCTCCAATTATAGTGCTATGAGTCTCCTATGAAATATTTTTAACAGGGTGACTTAACATGTGCGTTAGCTGTTAAAACTAAAAATTAAGAGTATCACTTAGAAAATTAATGGTATGAAAACTTAAAAAAAGCCTATAACCCCATAGCTCAGATAAAAATTAAAACTACTCTTCGACAGAGTGCATATTTTAACATGCACATTCACATCTAATGCTTCAAAAATTCGAGATTCAGCAGAAGGACAAGAGAGAAAGGAAATGCTAGTTAATGAGCTCCTCATAGGAGGTAGCACCTATCACAGTTGCTTTTATGTCTGCCATTGTCTTTAGCTTTTCAAACAACTCTTTGGACATGATCACCATTTCATCAATGAGGAATTTGACATCCAGAATCTAAGTTGGTTAAAGTGAAATCATAATTTAATGATCTAAATACCAGTGTGTAATTTCCAGCCCCCTCTTGGTAATACTCTCTGCCTCCTACTGCTTTTAAGGGATTCAAAGACCTTGTAAAACTTTCCAGTTACATAGATTTTTTGCATAGATATGGTATGAAACAAAGCATAGTGTAATTTGAAAATGCCTTAGGAGATTGGTTGCGTGTAAGGAAAAATGTGAATCTGGAAAGCACCCTGACCTATGAGTCAATGGCCTGACTTGAAGCTCCATTTTTCATGCAATAGCAGTGAGATCTGAGGTAACTTGCTTCAACTTTCTGGATTTCGCAGTCTGCATCTATATAACAGGCCCGCAGACAGCAGACGCCTTCAGTGGGTTCAGTTGTATGCAGTATTTTTGGCTCAGCATCTGACTCAGTGCCTGGCCAGCACACCTATGCATAACCTCTTGGGCAGATTAACTTGAACCAAGGATTTCCGGTGATTAGCTCTTCAATCAAGATCCAGGGATTATTAATAGTATTTTCTTTTCTCCTGCAGAGGAGGCTATGTAAATGTTGTTACAGCACTGATAATTCAGAAGATCTGTTTATTTCCTATAAAAACCTCAATAATCATGAATTTAAGAGTAGGTACATTTTATTTACTTCCAAGAGTCTGGTAATAGCTTAACAGGCTCAAGTCAGAAGAGAAACAGTAATCACCCCACATGAGATTATGAATCAAATATTCAAACATGAAATCCAGCAGTTCTAGGGAAGCACAGTGTGTGAGGCAAACTTGAACCACAGGGCTAGTCTACAATTTCCAGTGGCTCAAGGACTGGGAAGGCTGCACACCTGATGGATCTGCAGAAAGGCAGGAAAGTGTTTTATTCCAGCCCCACCTCCAGAGCTGCAGGGAACAGAGAAACTGGGGAAGGTGAAGCCTTGCTAAGCATTCAGGTACCTGCTCTTCTCATTCAGGATCCAGGAATACATGAGAAATTCATGTCCTAATCTAGCCATACCTTTACACATCCAGTTTCTGTGTACAACCCTGTAGTGCCTCCCAATACACTACTTATTGGTGTAGAGGTTTCTTGATCACCTTTGAAACAACAAATTTGTTTATTTGTATTTATTTATTTATTTGTTTCTTTCGTATGCATCTTAGACTCGTAGTGATCCTCCTGCCTCTGCCTCCTCAGCAACGGGATTACAGGCAGCATCACCATGCTCAGTTTCCATGGCCAGCACGGTGCATGCAGGGTAGTTTTGGGGGCCTATATGGTACTAGGGATCAAACACAGGTCCTCTTGCTTGCCAGCCAGTTGCTTGGACCACCAAAGTACCTCCCCAGCCTAAAACACTAACTTTGAAGTAAAGTCCCAGGTCTTACGTGCTGACTTAGCTGGGACTTTTGCACAAAGAAGTCTTGCATGTTCAGTTTTGATATTTTTATTTAGAAGAATAATACTCAAAGTGTCTCCATGTAAGACTTATCTGTGAACAATCTGTTACTGAATTTTAAGAAGATACACACAAATTTGAGGGAGCTGAGAAACTTCACAGCTAATTGCTAGAATATGTTTATGTCTGTTGATCCTAACAAAAAAACAAAACTTTTAATTGATCTTGTAAAAACACATCATCTTTCTCATGTTTTATACTTACTATATATTTTTTAATCAAACTATCCTTCATGGAGTGGAGAAAAGGAACCCAAAATAGATCTTTGCACCTGGTGGGGAAGCACAAGACTAGAAGAAGGTGTGGGCTGGGGGCATTTCTTAGAGTGCATTTCTCACTCTAAGAGAAAACCTCTGGGAAAAGGAACGACGCTCTCCTGACCTCCAAGTCCAGAGAAGACGGCCCAGCCACCCAGACTGACCCAACAGCACTGATCTCCACAGCACTGTATGGAGAGAAACCGGTACAAGACCTGGCCTCTGCACTCCAGCCAGCGGCTTAGACCATGGAGGGACACACTGGAGAAATTCTTTGACACCTGAACCCATTTCAAGTTCCACATGAGATCACACCAGTGAAGCAGCCTTTCTGTAGCAGAAGTTTTCATAGTGTAATGAATGTGAGTAACCAAGAGTATGTATGTAAATTGGCATACACATAAACCCAGGGAAAAAATGCCTCAAATATAGGCTTTACTATCATGCACACAAACTCGAGTTCTATGTCAAATATCCAGTAGATGTTCAGAATCATACAACTGCAAACATTTGTACAGAATTAATGGTGTTTCTTGAAGCCATCTGCTAGCTTCACGGCTACTTTTCTGCTGTGGCTACTGATGGGTGGCTTGCTAGGATAAGGTCCCAGGCCATTTGTATCTTGCTGCCAATTTAACATCCTTTCAGTTGGATTAGGATCTTGTGTGATTAATATTCATTTTTACCCTGTATCTCTACATTTAAGTATATGAATATAATGAATATTTCTTCAAGATTCAGCCATTACAATGCTTCAGTGGTTTTAGGCAAATTTCTCTTTTTAAAGAGGCAGATTAGCTAATCAAACAGTCATTAGCAAGGTGGATATCTGAATGAAATATGAGTAAATAGAGCTTTGTGTCTTCTGAATATAAAATTAATTTTATTTAAAAATCTGAGGGGGCACTTTCATGATCTTCAGAAATTGAAATTTTTGCAAAGAGCTGAGTTTACTGAAGCCACAGAAAATGTTATTCTTATTATGCAAAACATAGCATCATGGTGGTCTGGGGAGATAGCTCGATGGAATAAGTGCTTGCCTGGCAAGCACAAGGTCTTAAGTTCAATCCCTGATACCACCAAAATAAAATAAAATAAAATAAAATAAAATAGCATTCTATGAAGGTCTCAAAGTTATAAATATTAGGGGAAAAAGGAAAGAAAATGATACATTTCTGTAATATACTGAGCAAAATATTTTCTAAACTGAACCCTGCTCAAAACTCCTATAACTAATTATATCACTACAACAATGAGTTTTTAGGACTGCTTATGTATTATTCTCATAATAATTAATGATCCCATTTGCATCAAAAGTTTTCACTCAAACAGCATACTGCTAAACAGTTAATACAGCTATGTGATTTAAAATAGACCTGCACCAAATATATGAAAAAGTGAGAAACTCTAACAAATACATAAAAATACTAAAACTCAATTCTATGATTAAATCTCTTCCTTATATGAAACAGATACTTTTTCTCTTATGGCTTTAAGTCAATCAATCAATCTATCTATCTATCTACCTATCAATCTATTGATAAGCTTCTTTTGATATCTTGTAAGAAAAAAATGAATTGCTATTATCATGATATAACACCTTCGCACTATATAAAATAAAAGAACATGTATGGGAATCTCTGGCCATCTAAAACAGGTTGGATACATGTTCAGAAACAAATAATACCTTATCTGACTTATGCACATGCATTATAAAATCTTGTACTTCCTTATGGAGGAAAAACACATACATTGTTGCATTAAAAGAAAAGAGAATAAAATTATTTAAAGACATCATGTTAGGGCTGGGAGATAACTCAGTGGCATGAGCACCTGCCTGGCAAGCATAAGGTTCCAAATTGAAAAAGGGGGAGGGGAAAGAGGAATAATAAAATGTTTTAGGCCAGCCAAATAGCTCAGCAGATTAAAGCACCTGCTAAGGTGCTGGGAGTTCTATCCCCTGGCCTACAGTGCTGGTCCTATCCTTAGGGGCATGCTGAGACAGCGATCGAGATTGGGCATGGGCATGGTGGTGGGCACCTGTAATCCCAGCCCTAGGGAGGCTGTACACAGGCGGATCACTATGAGTCCCATCTACTCATTGAGACCCTTTAGGCTTGGAGACCCTGTAGAACCTGTCCTAAAACACACACACACACACACACACAAAAGGTATCAGGTTATCTTCTGTAAACACAGAATGGAATCAGGTTCTAAAACTTATGTCTTTGTGTTTGTAAATTAAAACATCTCAAGCTGTCATCAGTCATGACCAATTTCAAGGTGGCAGAAATAATACTCAAACAGTAAGCTTAAGGATTATTCACAAGGGCAATCTCACTGCTATGTATGGCCTGTTCCTTCTGACATAACTGAGAGATGTGGCTGAGAATTATAAATTATACTGTCTATCATTGAGGAGATTATTAAACTCTCCACTCAATTGATCGGAGAAAGTTCTATGAAGTATGGAGGATATTAGCAGCCTTTTAACAAAAGAAATGGGCCATGCTTGATGTTCTGGAGTAAGAGGAAGTATTGTGGGAATAGGGATGCACACAAGAGGTAAGGGTGCTGTGCGACACAAGGGAGTGGAGCGATCCTGGCTGGCTTGGGGGTCAGAGCTGCTGCACCCACCCATGATAGCATGCAACGAGAAGAAGTTGCCTGGGCCAAGGCTAGCAGAATGTACACAGATGTGAGGCTGGCTTAGCTGCTGAGGGTGCATAAAAAATCCCTGGGAAGAGCTCTGGCTATTTAGGCTTAGCTCTGCTAGGTTTGCCTAGCAGCAGAGGCATTTCGACTGAGATGCTGATGTTAACTGGTCACAGGCATCATAGTTTCGTCTTCCAGAGGCAGTCAGGACACAGAGAGTCTTCTTCTTAAAAGTGGCAGCTGAATGCCTGGTGCCTGAGGCAGGAGTACAAGGCTGTTGATGTCCTCGGGCATCTGGGGGCGGTGTTTCTGCAGCATCTAGTTTGGGAGCAACAGGATTAGCAGCACATCCAGAGTGCAGAATGATACCGTGTGAGCCCTCCTGTCTGAGTTGAAGTTCTCCAAATACTGACCAGGTTAGATCTATTGAGAACGGGAGTGTGAGGTACGGCATAAATCACAGGGTGGAAGAATGAGCAGCAGAACTGGTGTGAAGCCAGCTGAGTGCAAGAGCAGGGAATAAGGGGGTGACTGGGTTGGTGGAGGAGCAATGAGGTCAAAGATAATGGTGATGAGACGATCGTGGCGGCTGAGGTGGAGTGTTAAAAGTGAGTCTTTGTGGACTGCTGAAAATAGTCCCCTGTAATCTGCATCTGTGTTTATAAATAAAAACAGAAGAATGATGATCTGAACAGAAAGATACACAGGTTTGAGGCTGTGTAGTAAGATGGAAATGTGGGCATCCAAATAGCAGTGACTGATTTAGCTCATAGATAATGTGCATTCATAAGAAGTCATAAATGAGACTTAGATGTTAAAAAAAATCTCTATTTCATCTTTAAAAGAAAGGGAGACAGAGAAAGGCATGTCATTGGCTGAAACATTAGCTATTCCTCCAATAAATTTGAGACTTTTCTTGAATCAATGACTAAAAAAAATCACCTTTAAAAGGATTGGAGAGCTTTATTTTAGTTAAGTGATGGCACAAAGCTTGAAACACATGGAGTACTAAATATTCGATGAATACTCCATTATATAGAAATACCACATCTTTTTCAACCATTCCTCATGTGATGGACATCTTGGTTGTTTCCAAGATTTTGCTATCACACATTGCGCTGCTATAAACATAGGTACACATATATCTCTATGATACAATGTATCCAGATCCTTTGGGAAAATTCCCAGTAGGGGGATAGATGGCTTGAATGGGATTTCTAGTCCTACTCTTTTGAGGAGTCTCCACTCTGGCCTCCACAATGGTTGTACCAGTCTACATTCCCACCAGCAGTGGAGAAGTGTTCCCTTTTCCCCACAACCTCTCCAACATTTGTTGTTGGTTGATTTCCTTATGATAGCCATTCTTTCTGGAGTGAGATGATATCTCAGTGTTGTTTTTATTTGCATTTCACAAATGGCTAGTGATGTGGAGCATTTTTTCATATATTTA
>PVKA01047921.1:0-14058 GCA_004027165.1 Ctenomys sociabilis
TAGCAGCTTTAACAAGTGTGAAAAGAAAGGATTTCTATTGTGAGGGTCCAAGAATAAGTTTTAAATGTGCACTTATATTATCCCATTGTTGGCTGTGAACTATGGTGAACCTTCAATTGAACCACCTCTTTTTCTCTATTAGCAGTTTTCCTTTTTTAAAAACACATATTGGAAAAAGATAAATGGCATGCTTATAAATCTTTGCTATTAAGTATAACAAAAGGTTTAATATTTTAATTAAATTAAACCTTCAATCTTCCTGGATCCCGTCCACGCCGCCCAGCCCAAGAGACCAATCCAAGACAGCGCGGCCGACTCTGCCTTCTTGCTCTATCCCACTCATGCTGCCCAGCCTGACAGACTGGCCTGAGACAGCAGCTGACTCCAACGGCCTCCTGGACCCTGCCCGAAGCTCTCCCAGTGAGTGAGAATTTGCATGACTCACCAGGCTTCTCAGATCAGTGACTGTGTGGTGAGTCTGAGGGAGAGCCTTTGGCTTCTTCCCATGCACGCTACCAGGATCCCCGCCCCCAAGCCCTCCAAGCCAGTGACCGGCCTGAAACCTCAGGACCTACTCACCAGCACCTCCCCGGATGCCCTGCCCTAAAGCCCGCTGAGCGAGTGGGAATTTCTCCGACTCCCTGGGCATCAAAATTCAGTGAGCGTGGAACTCCAGGCCCACTGTGCCAGAGAGGCATTTCCCAGGGATTCCCTGTCCCCCAACCCCTGCGGCCGAGGCCCAGCGCAGCTCAGCCCGTGAGAGCTCCAGGCCTACCGCACCAGAAAAACATTTCCCAGCAATTGCAGGTCCCACCCCACAGCCTCAGACCCAGTGCAGGTTGGCCTGGAATGAGAACTCCAAGCCTGCCACATTGAAGGGACATTTTTCAGCGATCCTCGGTCCGAACCCCATGGCCCGAAACCCAGCGCAGCCTGGCCTGGGAGTGAGGGCTCCAGGCCTGCTGCACAGGAGGGACCTTTCCCAGCCTTCTCGGGTTCCGGCCTGTAGACCCACACCCAGCACAGGCTGGCTGACCCAGTACAGCCTACCCAGTGAACAAGATCATCCACTATCCTTTTGGGAGCCCAGCAGACCCACCAAAGCCCAGGCCCACCCACCCAGAGAGCGACCTGTCTGACACAGGAGGGCTGACTCCAGCAATTTTCCCCAAAGCCAGCCAAGACAATGGGAATTTTCATTACTTGCTTTGCATCCCAGTTCGGTTCGTGCTCACCTGAAGAGGGAACCAACAGAGGGGAACCACAGGAGCTGCAGCAAAAATGAACTGAACACAACAGCTAGATCCAGGATAAGCATACCTGGATAATCCCAAACTTAATAGATTGGCACCTGAATCTCATAACAAACTAAGGTTATAGCTGCACCAAAGCTCTACACCAAAGGTCAAAGGTCAGTGCTATGCAAAATGACAAAGACAAGGGGAAAAATGCAATCCCAGACCTCAAGTCCACCAGTAATGGCAGAGAACACTATCTCAGCTGCAATGAATGAATTAACAGATACAGCAGCAAAGGAAAAGCAGCAGAAAGATATAGAGCAAATAAAACTAGAAGTAATTCCCCAAATTAAAAAAGAAATATCTGAATACATAGTATCTGAAATAAAGAATCAATTCTAGAAACATTGGGTGGAAAAACCCAGAACAAGTGCAGAGAGCACTATTCCAGCTGAAACGTATGAATTAACAGCATCTGAAGCAAAGACATAACAGCAGAAAGGTCATGAGGAACTCAAAGCAGAAATAAGTTCTGAAATCAAAACAGAATTCTTTGAAAAAAAGAGAATTCTTTGAAATCATAGCATCTGAAATACGAAACAAGTCCGGAAACATACAGAGGAAACCCAACATGGAAGAAACACTGCAGAAAAACAATTAATAACTACCTCTAAAGAAGACATGGATAAAAAAATTGAGGAGATCAGAAATATGATGGATTCCTGAGCAATACAGAAAAGAAACAGAACACATGAAACAGAGTCAAAGAGATACAGAAGTACTAAAAATATCAATCACAAGTCTACAAAACCATTTGAGTGAAAACGAAGACAGAGTTTCAGATGTTGAAGATGCTGGTGCCGCTAGTGAAAAGATGAGAAAGGATCTCTTAACAACAATGATAGTCACCCTAGTATAAGAAGCGAAAAGAAGAAATACAAATGGAAATGTACAACAACTAAAAACAATTGAGTCAGATAAGGTAAAGTGAATGGCATATGCTGCAGGATACTAATCAGCTTTTCTTCTGGATGGTTAACAACCTAAGTTCACAGATCAAAATTGGAGAAATAGAAGAGCCACAAGGCCAGCCAACATTTTGGCCCTAGCCTTTCAAGGTCAGCGAAGACTCAGGGCATAGGAGAACCTGTACTGCAACATCATGAAACTCAGGTGAGCTCCAAATTTTCTGAACAAGGAGATTATGGAGCCAGAGAGGAAAGAGATCAAAGTTCTATAGTGTGCCTGGGGAGAGTCGCATGGAGAGAAAACTTTCACTCAGGCTCTCACAGAGAGCAAACTGGTCAAGCATTGGCCGTGACTCATCCACATGGATGACACAGACAAAAGATCTACAGAATAAGGTACAGGACTACAAGATAAACCCTGAGGGGGCTTCACTGACCTCATAAGAAACAAAAAGTACATGTGTCGGTATATAGGTCTTGCTCTATCTAGGTCTTAACAATCCAGCAGAAAAGTATAAAAATGAGGTATACATCGCGGGGCCATAATAATAAATTGAGCTGTAAATGGCTATGGTCGACAACTTCTTCAGATAACTCACTATTGTTGTGCAATTCTGGACTGTGTTGGATTGTGTCATCGAGTTCAGGTACCTAAATTAGTTGAATGACAATGGAGTGCCCATTTTTGACAGGTGTGGACAAAGGAAGGGGTGTAGAAAGGAAGAATCATGATGTACTGTATGGACAGTACAGTTGGGTTAGATAATGCCATGCTTCTACATAATTCTATGAGAGGCAAGATTTGCACTAATGGTGGTTGGACAGGATATTATGTCAGCTTCTAGTACTATGGACAACCACTAGGAAAATAACAAGGTAGAAAGTATTAATTATTGAATCTTTGATGTAATTCAGGTATAAAAAATAACATACGCAAACAGGTACACTCTCTTAATTTACTGATAAGAGACATATGCTATAATAATGTCTGTAAGTATAATATCATGTATACACCTTCTGTGATACCAAAACATTAAGAAAACATTTTGCAATGTATTAATTTATCAAATCCATCTTGTCAAGGTATCTTAAAGCTGTCTCATTGATATTTGTACTTCAATAAAATAAAAATAAAAAAATAAATTAATTATACCTTCAAAGTTGGCCCACTCATTCCTTCCTATTTCTGGCTTATGCATTCTCCCCTGTCTCCAAGATATGTTAGTTCTACAGGATATATTTAGGATATATTTGGCTTCCAATTTGTAGGTTTTTCCAGTTTAAGTTTCTCTCTTTTTCATTTAGGTATCTATCCGGATGCTTCTGTGTTCCAGGCATACTTCTCTACAGGACTCTTTTTCTCTGTCCATTTGGTCTAATCATGTTTTAGTAGTTCATGTCTTCTACCCATCCCACCAGCCTCCATCAAAAAAGGCCTTTGCTTCTTCTTGTTAGCCCTGAAGGTCCTGTTAGAGGTGATTATATAGTGCCTTCTAAAGAATACATCTTTTCATTTCTCTCTGTTCTTCTGAATGAGATTATAAATTATGTGATTGCAGAAATCTTTGGTGATGTTTCCATATCTATGTCCTACCAAATGGCTTGCATATATTTGGAGCTTCTTCCCATCTGTATGAGCTTCTAGAATTAAGAAGCATAAACAGGCTGGTATACAATAAAGAGTAACTGATTTTTCCCAGTTGTAAAGGCTGAGAAGCCCTAGGTTGGAGCAAAGTTGTATGACAAACTTTCTAGCTCACAGATGCTGCTTCTTGGCTTGTCCCCACAGGACACATGCATAAATGGGTCATTTGGGGCTTCTATCATAAGGACACAGGTGCCTATCACGAGGGCACAGCCCGTGCCTAGACCCCACCTCCCAATCCTATTCCATTGTTGGATTAAGTTTCAGTGTGTGAATTTTGGCAGGACCCAAACATGCAGACCATGCCAAAGCTTCCACTATGTTTGCCATTTATAAGTGATTGATTCCTTTGTTTCAGATTATAATTCATTATTTCTGAGTGAGTTTATTTTGACAACAACAATAATAATGATATTTGCCTTTGGCCATTTTATCAAAGCCTAATTCATTCACTTTTATAAAAATGATGTTTTTAAGGAAGTTTTACTCTTGTGTTATGATATTTGTAACTGCAATTATTGAAAACTTACTGTGTAAGTCACTGTTTTAAGCTCTTTACATACATTGGTATCATTTTATTCCCACAGCAACCTTTCATATGAAGCATAATTATCTCTATTTTACAGATGAGGAAATTGGAGCTTAGTGAAGCTAAATAAATTTCCCAATGCCACACTGCTGATAAGTAGAGAATTTGAGTCTAGGTCTCTCTGCCCCTAATGCTGAATTCTAAACCAAAGTTTCTATAATGTCAAGGTCTTAAAAGTCTTCCTATAAACTTCTTAATAAAACAGTCTGATGTTCCACTCTGCAGACTTGGAATCAAAATCCCTGAGAGGGGACCCTGGGGAGGGAGATGCATGCTGACAAGCGCACCAGGTAGCTTTTGTGATCAGACAAGTATAAAAATGTTTAGCTATATAAAAACGCACAGGTGTGGTGAATAGCGGCTCACATATAGTTTGATTTTTCATCTCATAAGTGCTCTTTGAGGTTCATACCTGCCTGAGAAGAAGCCTGTAGATCCCTTCTCCAGGTCTGTCATCCCCCAAGGATACTGAGGGTCTAAGGTCACTGTGCACTTCTGGGAGGAACTTGGCAAATGACCTAGGAAGTCACAGATGTGTCCTGAGTGCTATGCTGCATGCTTTGAAATTTATAAGACTATTTAAACAAGTGGCTTTGCATTTTCATCTGCCCTGGGCTTTGCAAATTCTGCAGTGGATTTTGTTCAAGAAACTTCTGGCTAGGAGGCATAAATGATGGGCTTGAGAAAAGTTGGCAACACCTGTTCTCCTCTTCCTTGACCCTACAAGACACTGTTTGATGTTGGGAGAAGTCACGGTAGGATGTGGAATGTGGGACTGTGTGGTGTGAAGTTGTAGATATGGACAAGGTAAGAGAAGGTCCTGAATTGTAGACGGGTTTGGGAGAAGGGGCAGCCTCCTTGCATGGTAGAAAGGCTGCCCATGGATGGCCAGGTAACTTGAGTTTCATAAGGGCTGCCGTGTGGAGCCTGAACTTCCTGGTGAATATTGCATGTATGGTGTCACACCTTGGTGTCCCCGGAATTAAGCATATTCTGCCTCTGCTACAAGCAGACTGTCAGGAGCCTGGGCTTTGTCACTCTCGAGATTCCCCATGGCATGGGAGAGTTAGTGTATAATTCAAGAACATTATCATGGTCATTATCAAGTGCTAAGCTGTATATATAATTCAATGTACTATGCATCTAGGAGACTGCATTTCAGTAGGTTTGCTCATACCGTTATGGCCCTGGGTGTTCATGCAGTGTCCCATGAGGAACATTAGGATGGCCAGCGACATCACGAGGCAAGGGTAATTTCTCAGATCCATTATAATTTTTGAGTTAGGGATTTACACATGCTAGCATGCTCTCTGCTGCTGAGGTCACACCCTGTCCTGTTCCATGATAACCTTGTGGGAACGCGGTCATATACGTTCCATTGTTAACTGAAATGTTAACACCATGTATATCTTTCCAGAATACTGTCACCTTTCATAATGTACAAAATTGAGATTGTACTGTACTTCAAAACATAAATTAAGACAAAATTTAAAGGGGTGCAGTGAATGAGTAAACCTTTTGATCCACTGCAATGTGCGGGCTACTTATCACAAGAACAGAACTCACAGAGGAATTGAAACTGCGTGTCCTGGACTGCGTTTGTTCCATGGGTACAGTGCTTGATGCTGTCCTACCTTCTTGATTGCTAGAAAGTGAGTCCTGTGGGGTACTGAGGCATGATCTACCCACCTTCCCAGCACAGATATTTGTCTTAGGCATATTCTGGATTTTTTAAAGCCAGGTTTAGTGCCCAAAGCAGAATCCACCTTTCTTCCTTCTTCTGCTTTAATCTCCTTTTTTCCAGCAGGGATCCCAGCAGGTAGACTTGCAGCCACAGATAAGACTCAGACCCAGCTGAGATGGGGCAGGTATCAGGTCCTCTAGAGTGGCCTTTGATCACAGCTCTGGAGATGCGCTGTCTATAGGCATAGCCCTGAGCCGAGTGTGGCTATTTTAACCTACAGTGATCAAAATGAAACAAAACTAACAATTCAGACCTGTAGTTGCACTGGCCACATTTCAAGTGCCCAGTAGCCACGTGTGTCTAGTGGCTGCACTGCAACAAAGTTACGGAGCATCCATTTGTATAGAAACGCTACTGGGAGGGTTTTTCTAGTGCCATGGCCAACAGGAGCGGCAGGATTCTGGGTTCCCAGTATTATATTTCACCTCTCCTGGATGGAAGATTACAGAATTGGGAATTATGTGTCCTTATTTTTTTGGGAGGGTGCTGAAATAGCATGAAATGATTTTGAAATTGCTACACAAAGGGTCACAAATTAAGAAAAAAGATTATTGAATTCTGTTTTAGCACATAAATACATCTATTTAAATTTGGGATTTGTTCACCACCAATTAAGTTTTAACTTCAATAGGTAGAAAGTTTTCCTCTTGGGTCTAAGCCTGGAGGCATAGTTTGTAAAGGCTGAGGATGGCTCAAGACTGCATGGCCCACAGAGCTTTCTCAGAGTGGAGTGCAGGGGATCCCCTCTACTGTGCTGGTGCTGCTAGGGAATCGTTCTTCCTTCCCATCTCCAGCAACATTTTCTCCAATGGCCTAGGTCTCAGGCCATTTCAAGTCCTGAGTTGGGGTTACCTGGGTAAAGTAGATGTAGGATTAAGCTGACGGTAGTAGCAGTAAGGACTCTGAAGTTCAGGGAATCTGTGTGAGTGCACGTGTGTGTGTGTGTGTGTGTGTGTGTGTGTGAACAGTATCGAAAGGGAGAGAGAATCTGTATGATACAAACAGCGATTACATATTATTTTGTTCTGAAAATCACTGTTGCTATTTTTCCTTGAATCCCTAATAACTGGCCCTTTGAGAGGGCAAGTAGGTGAGAAGGAGGCCCATAAGCCAGATAAATCAGAAGAGGAATCTCGTGGTTGCTTTTTTCTTATTGCTGAGACAAAACATCCAGTGCCTAGAATTAAGAAAAACTTTATTTGGCTCACAGTTTGTGGAGGTTTTAGTCCGTACTTGGCTGGCTCCAAGGCAGAGGTGCATGGTAGAATACAGCAGTTAATGGTGATGGAAAACAGCAAAAGCAACAAGAACCAAAAGGGAAGGAGGAAGAGAGAAAGCCTCTTTCTCTTACGCTGTATGCAGGCTGCCTGCGCCAGGGTGGTGTATCACTCACACCCATAATCCCAGCACTGAACCTTGAAGCAATCAAACACAAGAAGCCCGCCCCATGACCGCAAGAGGCTTTGAGGGGACATCTAGACATGAATAACCGCAAGGAGTTTTTTCAAATACAAAAAATCCTGGGAATTGTTGTCCCAAACAGATATTTTATGGATTCTTTCATAATATCATGACACACTAATTTGTAGAGTCGTAGTACAAAATCTGGGTTGGACATAGCTATCTAGAAGTGACTTCTGTCAACCGTGCTATGGCCATTTAATAGTTTGTTCTCTCTTCTTGGTCTCAAAGAAGAGAGAATTTGTGGAGGCTTCACTTCATAATATATAATATAATATATTATTCTCCTATTATATTCATTTAATAAAGTGAGAAGACTTTAGGATGGCCAACCTGCATTTTTATAGACCACTGGTGGCAAACCCATGGCGTGAGTGCTGTGGGGAGCTCTTTGCATCATTAAGGTATCTGAAAGGTTCCCCATCACTGTTACAGATCCAACCCCAAACTATGATCACATTTTCTGAAGATGTTCTGGTCACAAGAAACCTCTTTTTGGGTCAACAGCAGAAGGCAGACACAGGATCAACCAATTGTAATGCATCTACCTGTCCACTATAGTTAAACAGTTAGTGCAGAATTTTCCTGATGTCATTCAAAAAGTTTAAGAAGATTGTATCTTTTTGAAATCCATAAGTGAAGGATAAATACAGATGCTTAAGTAGTGAAATAAATTTATCAGAGTGGCTTTCTAGTTCTAACACTTAGATCATCGTCTCTTTTCACAAGTACAATACTTAGATGCTAAGTTTTTCAATAAAAAGTGAATTGTTTCCATACAGAGAAAATTGAGACAGTTGCAATGAGTCAATGTCATTGGCCAAACTAAAAGCAAGGAAGCCAAGTACCCTGAGGAGAAACAGAGCCCCCTAAAGCAGTCCTGACCTCTTAAGACTTGCAGGTTGCTTTCTCGGGGACACAAATGCAGAAACCAGAGCAGCATGTATGAGACATAGTCATTACATTTCTGCTCAATAATAGGCCACATCTGAAGCTTAAGTCTGATTTTCAGTTAATTCAGTTTTCTAAAATTATATTTTAAAGGTTGAAATACCAGGAAACAAAATCAACTAGGGTAACTGGTCAGAGTTGAATTAAGAAATATTTAAAGCATTAGACAGAGAAATTACAGAAAAGACTGTTGAACCATTTCATTATCTAAATCTTGAATAAATCCAGAAAACCCTCAACAGAAGAGATCTGGCTGGCATCTTAACAGGCACAGGTCTTCTCCTTCATCAAAAGCAAATGATCTTCGCCAATTCTGGTTTTTCTGCTTAGAGGAAGGGACAAGATTCTTGATTATATGTTGGTTTAACAACTAATATTTTCTCCCTTTAGGGCAGCTTGAAGACATTCATTTTTTAAGACAACTGTCACTTAGATTTGCTCAAAGATACCATACAAGAATAAGATGCAGGAGCCCTCTTTCTCTCTCTCCCTCTCTCCCTCTCTCTCTTCTCTCTTTTGTGCTGTTTGAGATGGTCTTGCAGATCAGGCTGGGCTTGGGCTTGAGCTCACTTCGTATCCCAGGCTGGTCTTGAACTCATAACAATCCTTCTTCCTTAACTTCCTGAGAGCTGGAATGACATCCATGTGCCACCACACCTGAACCTCCTTTTTTTTTCTTAATATAGGTGTGTACATCTAATATAGGTGTGTAAATCTATTCTATAGAGCAGTAGTTCATGTCAGTGGGTAGATACAATTTCAAATGCACCATTTCCTAAACACGCACAGTTGGCCACTTTTGAATTAGGATTTCCTTCCAAGCAAGTAACACAAGTCTTATGTAAAGTTTACTTTCATTTAGTATATTTAAAAAGTTGAGATAATAAGATTGCTCTGATGGAACTATCAACAACTTCTGCAAGAGGCTTACTTTTAAAGTTCTCTCCAATAAAACTCTCAAATTTTCAAGGCCTGCACGTAGGTAGGACTGTGAAAAGAAGCTTTCTGCTATGCCAAGAAGGTATCATAAAATAGGTGAACTGGAACACGGCTTTAATTATGCCAGAGTGAGGTAGTTTATAGCTCACAGCTTAGCACCTGAACAATAGGCTTGAAGTACTGACTAATTGTAATTTTGTCAGTAATAACCTTGAGACACAGATAAACAAAAGTGTGGAACACTCACTTGCATTTCTGAGGGGCCAGGAGGGTTAATTTAATTTAGATTAAACAATGAGTTCTATAAATTTAATACTTCAAGTGCATCTTAATTTAGAATCGGCCCAGAAAGTATAAAAACTGAGCAAACGAGTTCTTTTTAATCCTTAATTTGAAGATAATCATCTGATTCAGGGGATTTTCAAGGTACAAAGGAATAAAAGTTTTCATTTAGCTAAGATGAATAAATGTGCAAAATTCTTTTTGAGGTTCAAAATAATTGTGCATATGAATCCACTGATCCTGCCTCACTTAGACCCCTGTAACAATTACTGTGCATGTGCAAGCTTTCTGCAATTTATCAGAAAGAGCCTTGCCATGCTGCATTGTTAGTCTGCAGAGCTTTATTTAGATTTTTGTGATTAGTTCACCATTTGTATTCACTTAATGAGCACATTTGAATGCCCTCGTGGGGCAAGCACCATGCTCAGCATAGGGATGCGTAGACAATTTCTGAAAGTTGAGGGCCTGAGGACCCCATAACTGATGGGAATGAGGCCGACAATGATGTACATAAATAGCCTGAGGAATGTCGTTTGTAATAAGCCTGGAGATGGTGCTTACAAAGCCTCGGAGGATGAGTCTCCCCATTGGCTGTGAGTTCTGCCAATCATGCCTCCATGATGAAATGTCAGTAAAATCCTCAGACAGCCAAGTAGAGCGGGCTTCTCTGGTTGGTGACACACATGGCTGTCACAGCAGAGTGATATCTTTTAGCTCTGCGGGAAATGACTATAGAAGTCATGCACTTGACATGCTCCCAGAACGGACTCTGTGAGCCTCCTACTTGGCAAGTTCTGGTTTGTTCTCTTTCTACTATAACTCTAATTCTAACTGTTGCACATCCCTGTTTGATTGATCCTTCTAGTGAATTATGGATCCTGCAAGGATAGTGGATAACCGCCAATACCCTTGCAGGATGTGAACTGAAGCAGTCTTACTGGGAATTGTACCCTTAACTATGAAGGCTATGCCACTTCTAGGCAATAAAGTCAGAATGGTGTTTTGGACTGCAGAGAATTTGGCAGGGTCAAGTTCTAGGAACAGAGTAGAGGGCAGCAGTGGCAGGTAGGTAGCTGCATTATTTGTGGGTAAGAAGGCCTCTTAGGAACATCAACATGGAAGGGCCAACCTCATGGAAGGGGCTGTCTTAGGTGAGGCTCAGGGGAGAAGCTGAAGACAGAAGAAACCAGCAGCAAAAATTCTTGAGTTGGCAACAGGCATAGTATGCTGAAGACACAAGAAGAGATATACAGAGCTGGGTGTAGTGATGCATGCTTGTAATCCTGCCATTCTGGGAGACTAGGTAAGGGAACTGTAAGTCGAACCTCAGCCTGGGTAACTTGGTGAAACCTTGTCTCAAGGTAAAAAATGAAAGGGGCTAGAGATGTAGCTCTGTGTGAGCACCCTTGGTTCAATCTCCAATACCAAGAAAGAGAGAGGGAGGGAGAGAAATGGGAGAGGAGAGAAGAGAGGGGGGAGGTGAAAGAGGAGGGAGGAGAGGGGAGAGAGGAAAAAGGAGAAGCAGAAGGAGAGGAGAAAGAAGGAGAAGGAGAAAGAGAAGAGAAGGGAAGGGAAGAGAAAAGAAGAGAAGAGAAGAAAAGAGAAGAGAAGAGAAGAGAAGAGAGGAGAGGAGGGAAGGGAAGGGAAGGGAAGGGAAGGGAAGGGAAGGGAAGAGAGGGGAAAGGGAAAGGAAGAGAAGAGAGCAGAGGAGAGGAGAGGATAGGTGAGGAGAGGAGGGAAGGGAAGGAAAGGGAAGGGAAGGGAAGAGAAGGGAAAGGGAAAGGAAAAGAAGAGAGGAGAGGAGAGGAGGGAAGGGAAGGAAAGGGAAGGGAAGGGAAGGGAAGGGAAGGGAAGGGAAGGGAAGGGAAGGGAAGGGAAGAGAAGAGAAGAGAAGAGAAGAGAAGAGAAGAGAAGAGAAGAGAAGAGAAGAGAAGAGAAGAGAAGAGAAGAGAAAAAGAGCAGTTCAATTGGAATGGGGTTACCAGACATGGCTGTGACTGGAATATATGCAGCCTGCATCATGTATGCACTGCTTCTCACTTGAAGACTAAGGGTTACAGGACAAAAATGGATAATTATTTTATAGGTCTGTGAACTATCTCTAGACATTGGGTGGGTGAGAAATGATGATGATTGTGAAGGTGATATTCAGTCTGGAGTGTTTACATTTTTAAAAATGCATTTAGTACAGGGTCCACAGGGTCTCACTACACAGATCTGACATGCAGGGATCCTCCTGCTTTTAGCTTCCCGAGTGCTGGGATCATAGGCGCATACCACCACGCCCAGTCTCATTCACGGACTCATTCCCAGTCTCAGCGTGCTCCTGGAGTGGGGCCTGCCGGGATCGAACCCTCATCCCTGCGCTCTGCCTAAGTAGGCCCTGTAGTTCCCTGAGCTATCTGGCCGGCCCTTGGAGTGTTTACATCTCCCTGAAGCAGGAATGCAGCCCATGCTCCTTGATGTTCACCTGGAGCCTCAGATCGCTGCTGATGGTACAGAAGGCACCATGTACATCTAGGCTGAAAGGTGAATGCACACTAGAACTAAGAACAGGACTGAATGGGAGAGTGAAATCTGGTTTAAAATATGGGGACAGATGAAATGTAAGGTCACTATGGCGAATTTTTTTAAAAAGACAAAATTTGGAGAGTAGGAAGTCCTGAAATCTACAGATTATGCAGATCCCACAATTTTTTCTCCAATTTTCAAAGAAATATTAGAGTTTAAAAAATTAAAAAAAATAGTTTAAATTGATTGTTTTTTCATTTATGCATTTGGGACAGGGTCTTACCACACAGCTTGGACTCATAGTAATCTTCCTGTTTTCAGCGTCTCTGGGGCTGGGATTATAGGCATGCAACCCCATGCCTGGTCTCGTTCACCTCAGTGTGCCCTGGGAGTGGGGCCTGAGCAGCATGTGGGACTGGGGATCAAACCCTGGTCCCTGCACTTGCCAAAGCAGGTGCTTAGCCCTCTGAGGTATCTCGCTGGCCCTTAAAAATATTTTAAATTAAAAAAAAATTAAAAATTTAGAATATTTTTAAGTTTTAAATTTTAAATTATGGAGATCAGAAGGCAGCAAACTATGAGCTGTGAAAAAAGTGCTCCTGTCACCTGTTTCTGCCAGGAAAATTTTCCTGGAATCCAGCCAAATGCATTAATTTGCATAGCAACTCTGGCAGCTTTGGTGTCGCTGGGACTCAGATCAGAGACCCACAAAGCCTGAGGTATTTTGTTCTGGTCCTTTGTGGAGAATGGGCTGAGCCCTGGCCTGGATGCGAGGCTGGTACCGGTGGTCATTTCTGGGCTGGTGGCAGCTTCTATATTGTTAGATTCTCCGGTGGACTCTGTAAGAGCCTTCCCTCAGAGTACACTTAGAAAAGACAGGACCAAGAGAAGTGTTTCCATTTGGAGCAAGCAAGAGAAGAGAAAGAAAATGAAGGGTTTATATGAGTGGGAGGACACAGCCCTTGGGACTCCGAAAGTGTGGCTGAGCTTGAAGCCGGTACTGCTGCAGGTAGGGGCAACACGACCTAACCCTGTGGGTCACATGATCTCACTGTGGGCACAAATGCCCTCACACACAGAGAGAAAGACACAGCTCATGGCCCGGCCATCAAGGCCAACCACACTGTTCCTGAGGTATAGTGTTACTACCCCAAGACGTTAATCTTACAGAATATCCTCTGTTGTTTGTACTGGCCCTTGAGCATATGCAAAAAATGTCACTCCCTTTCTAAATGCTCTGTGTACCCACCCTATAAAACCCAGCTCACTACACCCCAGCATGGTCTCTGCCAAGAGTCTGCCTGCTGTTTTGCTCCAGTAAAAGCCTTCCTCCCCCTTGCAGGGTCTCTGCAGGTTCCTTGGGAACCTTATGGTTGCTACCATTTCCAAGATAGGAGGAGGCAGAGTTCCAACATCTGCCACCTATGAAAACGGTCCGGAGTACAGAGAGAGCACCAACCTGGGATGAGGACTGCGATGATTGGGTTTTACTAAGGCAACCTTAATGATGTCCCTACAATATCCTCATCTGGGTCAGCGAAGACTCAGGACATAGGAGAACCTGTACTGCAGTATCATGAGACTCAGGTGAGCTCCAAATTTTCTGAGCAAGGAGATTGTGGAGCCACAGAGGAAAGAGATTGAAGTTCTATAGTGTGCCTGGGGAGAGTCACATGAAGAGAAAACTTTCTCTCAGGCTCTCACAGAGAGCAATCTGGTCAAGCATTGGC
>PVKA01047922.1:0-14060 GCA_004027165.1 Ctenomys sociabilis
TGGGCTTAAATCTTTGAGGTTCTTTTTCCCTCTTTTCTGCTCTGTCTGTCTGCTTGTTTCTCTTTGTCGCTGTCTCTGTCTCTCTCTTGCTGTTTCTCTCTCTGTCTCTATCTGTCGGTCTCCCTCTTCTCTCTCCCCCACGTCATTTCCTTCCTTTCTTCTTTCTCTGATGTGCTGGTAATCTATCCCAGGGTCTTGTGCAAGATAAGCAAGTGTTCTACTACTGAGGTACACAACTTGGTCTCTAAAAGTATCTTTCTTTTTTTTTTTGGTGGAACCAGGGATTGAACTCAGATCCTTGCACTTGTTAGGGAAGTGCTTATTCTACTGAGCCATCTCTCTAGCCCTCTAAAACTATCTTTAGGAGACTAAAATAGTAATTTTTTAGACATCATCATTGCTGTTCTCTTCCTTCCACCTCTATTTACTTGTGAGACATTATTTGTCTCCATCCAAAGCTTCTGTCATTTCTCCTCTTTCCTGTTCCTATCCTAATCCAGTTGCTATAACTCTTGGAAAATACAATAGCTTCCCAATAGGATTTCTATCTGTCATCTTTCCATACTCTGAGTACATTTTCATTATAGATCTGCAGCTGTGTGTGAGATCAACTTCTGAGTACTTACTGTATCATTTTAATTTTGAAAAATCCAAAAATATTTAATGCCTCATCATTGCCTAGAAAACAGTGCTCATAAATACATCATTCTTTCCTGCACTAGAGTATATGCAGTTTATACATTTTTGTTATTATATGTCATTATATAGCAAAACAGCATTTGATGCTATAACTATTATAGATCCAACAATTTTTTTATTTCACTGATGCCTGTTTACTCTCCTGCTTTCAGTGTGGAATTATTTTTTTATCAAACAATAATATAAATGTTTCTTTTTTCCTAACCTGCACATTAGAAATTTTAACTTATTATAAACCGAATATATTTATAAACTTAAAATAATAAGATCTTCCTTTGAATTTGCACATGCTTTAATCTGTAGTAATTATCTTACACAAAACTAGCTAATATTGAAATTGATATTGAATGACATTCAGAAATGTCATTTTTCATTTGCTTATCATGTCAATACAAGTTGGTTTCTTATCAAATTATCTGTGCTACCAATCACAGTAGTTAGGAGGAGTGGTGGGCATCTACTTGCTTAATCTAGTTACTCACCAAAGTTTCAGTGATAATATATACGCAGTTTTCTACGTGATTTTAAACGATAAGTAAATGAAGCAAATATGTATTTTGTAGCATCTTCAATATGAATGGATGAAATATAAGGCCAACTTATACCAACTTTTGTATTATAGCCAATCCAGTGTTCTCTAATGCTCTGGCAGATTTCCTGAACTTTAGCCCTGGAAGAAAAACCACCAAGGAGGACCTGAGGTTTCCTACAGTTCTTTCGTAGCATAGACATGTGGAGGAGGTGCACAATCGCTGTCAGCTTGCCTAACCTTCCTCCTGGCAGAAAGGCCACCCAGGATGATGACCAGCATGTCTCATCCCGCTGGGGAAGTGTGTCACTCTTGGGTCTGTCTATGGTATCCTGTTAGTTCCACACTCATCCTCTGACCCCAGCACTGCCTGGGCTTGATTCTGATAGGGATGTTTTCCATTTCTGCCTGCTTCTCGCTGTTTTAATTTGTTTTCTTAATTTGGAAGCCTGAATAGTCTTGAACAAGATGGGTATTACACACAAAAGCATCACATTTCTTCATCTGAACCAAAAAACTTTGGGGAGATTTTTCTGTGGAGTATATTTTACTCAGTAGAACTGGTGTTCAACTATCAAGTAACAAACAGTAAGGAAGGAAATATAAATAGAGAGAAAGGGATCGGGACGATGACAATATATAGAATAATGAATACAGATCATTGGAAAGTGATGTATCCTTACAGAGAATTTAGTTTCTCAAATAGCTCAGTTTTATATTTTAGTTATAAGGAAAAGTTTTGGTCCTGATATTATCTTTTTCTTTGCTCCTTTCCCGTGTCACAAAAGACTGAACAAAATTCTGAAAGTATTGGAAATGTCATACAGCATTTGATTGATCTTACTGCAGGGTTAATTTTACTGTAGTCTGGGAACTAGTAAGGATTGTCTAGTGGGGACTGGATGTTGGAGATACGTAAAGTAAAGCACTTCCATCTCTTTCTTACTTCCATTTATTGTACTACCAATTAAAATGTGTTTTTCTAGCCATATGCATCTAGCCTTCTGATAGTGGTATGAAATATAAAATGAAAAGCTCTCAAAAATTTAAAGAAATTATAGTTTTCATGGGAAAAATGTATTACCAGGTAATTACATGTTAAAAATAAGTTACAATTAGGCCATTGGCATCTTAGATGATGGCATTGTCTAAGAAACATTCCCTAGGGAATTGAGCTGATTTACCAAGTGAAAATGATGGTAAAACATGAAGGCCTACAATTTCTTTCCTGCTGAGGATGAATGAAGATCATTTACGACATCTACATGTATGAATAGAAAGTGCCTGTTATATACTATAAATGTGGAATCACATATTGCCATACACACATGTTGTTTTGCGTGTGGGTATGTGTGTCTGTGGGTACCTAGAAGATAAGCAGTGCTGGTTAAATCCAGAGAGCAGTAGTTTTCAGTTTGCCTGTTCTCAAAATAGTTTGTCATGTCTGGGTTGCATATCAATATAGCAAATCAGCTATTATAATAAGATTTCCCATTTTAAAAAAGTGACTTGTCATTTATAATTGTAATTTTCTTACTCCATTTCAAATTATAGAGGACCTTGTGTGCAATTGTGATGTTAAAAATGCATGTAGAAATTGTGTATTTTTATTTTTCAGAAATGCTAACTTTGGATTTGAATAAGAAATATTTTGGCATGTGAAGACAACTTCTGGACAGTCTCTGATTTTTTTTTTTTTTTAGTTTCTGTGATTTCTTTTGAGAAGAGTTAATTACTTATATGCTAAATTTTAAGGTTGATTTTCTGCCCAAAATTAAATATGTTACCTCACTATTATTTTAATTGAACTTATTTCTTTGCTTTTTCTGGTCCTTCCTGAAAAGCACCTCAGCACGGCCAGGTCACGTCAGAAGGACTTGGGACTGTCTCGTCTGCTGTCCCCGACTAAGCCCTGCTTCACACACCCCTGTGGCTACCTGTGTCTTTGCTACACACGTTCTTCTCACAAGCTGGGGTGTCTGCAGAGGGAAGCAACTTTCTCAATAGTTCTTAGAGAAGAACTATGATTTGATCAAGGTATTCTGATTACATTACCCACACTGAATTTAATTCTATCTTACTTTATACTTATTTGTATTTAATTCATATATTGAGGGGACTTTTATAATTGTCTGAGCATTGTTCAAGCCTTCTCTTTCTTTCTGTATGTGTGTGTGTGTATATATATCTCATATGTAATAAATAATGTTAATTTGTCAAAATGTATACATTATCATGCAGAAATTTAACTGCTAAGTATAATATTTTATTTTTAATAGCAAAGTTATTGGATCATTTTATATCAATGCTTACATTTCTTTCTTAAATCATACAGTTTTTAATGGTCAGAAAAATCATTTGTCTTTTAAGATGTTGCAGTAAATTTGACCTTCTATTTTCTGAATAGATGATTCTTTGGTTAACCCAATTTTATTTTGTGTATCACAGGACAAGGATCACCATGGTTAGCAGCATGGAGCAGTTTGTCAACATGAGGCAGGTGACTTATTTGTAATGTCACTCCTTGCTTTCCCTGGTATCTCACAGATTGGAACTTAGTTCTTATAGCACAGTTGTGGTTGGACAGGAAGTGCTCACTGGGCTCTTGCAAGGCATTAGCAATGTGTCCTCAGTCTGAAAAGAGTATTGGACAGTGAAGACAGATTTAGTGAAAGTTTACTTAAATTAAAACCAACATGATGGTTCATAATTTCTTATCTTAATAGTTCCTATAAATTTTTAATGCAAAAAATGATCACATTTGTCTCAAGTATAATTTATCCTGTTACTATACACTTGCTATCAAAATTACAAAGTTTATAACAATGTTTCCATTAGTACATAACAAGTAGGTTGGGGAGATAACTCAGCCAACTAAGCACCTGCTTGGTAATCTCAGGGACCCAGGTTCAATCCCTGGCACCGCATGCCCAGTGGGCCCTGCCCCAGGAGCACCAAGACAACCACCAAAAGCAGAAGGTCTATAATACCAGTGCTGGGGAGGCTGAAACAGTAGGGTTACTGTAAGTCTGAGAAGCATAGTGAGACCCTGTATCAAAAGCATAAAAAAGAACAAAACAACATGTAAAAAACTCATTAAATGTATTTGTAAATATAGTTTTGTGTATCTCATTAACCATGACTCAGATTGCATTCTTACAAATGTGTAAGATGTTCTAATAATTTCCTGAGGTCAAACTTTAACCCTTCTGTTAGGAATAGTTATTGTAAGACTTGAAATTTAGAATGCTTTCCAGATATCTTCAAGCTTCTTAGAATCCTAGAGGCTCTCCAAGAATTTTTGATTTTCATAAATATGATCATTACCACACAAGAAAGGATTTCCACCCATTTACTTTGCCTATGCAGATCAGCTGCATCTCACTTGGTGCCAGCTAAATAGGTTTTACTTCCTTCCATAAAGTTATTAAAACAAAGCAATTCCTTTCTGTGAAGATACCAGTCACCTCACCTTCTTGTCACTAAAGGGCTACTGCTGATCTGTACCTGAGGAAAGGCCCTGTGCAGTGCCATGTGACATATGGTACCCTTCCCAGCACTGTATGTGTGATTAATATGACCCGGCCACTCCCATCTGTGCAGTACTGGGTGACATATGTTGGTTCATATGCTTTCTCTTAAACTATCTAGCTCAGAAATGAAGTGCATGTGCCCACTGGCATCGCTAGAGTGACATCCCACGTGAATTATGGCTGCAAAGCGTGATGTCGTGGCCTGAAGGGTACACTGTTTCCAGTCTCTTAAATAAAATATGCTTTTTTTCAGGCCCAAGTCTCTTTCCCTGTAGTAAACTCAATAAAACAGCTGCTTGGTGGGTGCCACAGTAAAGATTCCATCCCTTTCACCAATCCCAACATTTCTGAAGAGCCAGTACAGACAGCTCTAGAGATACTCATATCTGGACCCCATATGCCTCAACTTAGTTTACTTGAATATTCACCATATAAAGTGATTTGGAGAGTATTTCTAAATAAACCTTTTATAAGAACTTTTGGTTTGGCACTGAGGATTGAACTCAGGACCATTGCACTAAACTAATTCCGAGCTTCTTCATTATATCTTTATTTTGGCACAGAGTCTCACTGAATTTTGAAGTAGCTGATGTTGGCCTCAAATTTGTGATTCTCCTGCCTCAGTACTGGGATTACAAGCATGTACCACCATGCCAGGAGGAGAAAATCTTACATTCCAACTCTGCACGTTGGGGAGCTGGACTTGCAGGCTGCCTTCTACATCACAGTCATCAAGGCACTTATTAAAAATGCAAATTACTGGTATTTGTGCCAGACCCATGAATTAGATTTTCTAGGAGAGTGAGAATCTGCATTATTGAAAAGCACCAGAGAAAATTATTTTTCTCATTATAGTGACACTAACAATGACAGTTGTAATTACCTTCCTTATATAAAATGGAATGCTTAAAGTGGTGGGGGAAAGTATTCAGAGAACTGAAAACCTTATGCTGGCTCTTGTGTCAAAATAATTTATGTTAAAATAGCAAGTCATCTACAAGTGAACTCAATCAGCCACAAACAAAGAAACCATTTGCAGGCACAAAGGTTCTAAGCCTATAGACCATGAGCTAGCTAATATAAACTACTAGAACCAAACCAAGATTTTAATATATTTTCTAAATATATTACTTCAGATAACTTCTGAGTTTAACCAAAAACTTTTAAAATTAAGCACTTCTTTCCTAAAGAAACATCTAGAATTGTGAACCCGGACAGTGAGCCTTTCTGGAAAAGCCAAATCAGTTTTTGAAGCTAATACTCCTCTTTGGCACTAATATTCATTTTTTATAACCACATTTTATCTTTCACATAAGAGATGAATTTGTTGCTCCAGCCTTCCTTTCCTGTCCTTCAGACCTCAGTAGAATGTCATGGTAAGCAATGTAAGCCAGGATTGAATAAGAAGAATTGTGTTCAATCATATGTGGAGGGAAAAACACAAACAAATAAAAATTACTTGAAATAAGAGTTACAAAGACTGTGAGAAGGGCTGGAGGAAGAGAGAGAAAACAGAAGGACTGGAGGATAAGATCAATGTATGAAATACATATGTATGGAATTATCTCACTTAATTCTATTAATTTGTACATTTAATATTCTTTTTTTATTTTTTATTTTTTTTTTACATTTAACATTCTTGATGCATCATGAGTTAAACCCTGATACATAACTTTGTAACACAGAGAAAAAGAAGAAATATAGACTTCGTAAACATTTAGCTGTATGCCCTTATATATTTTAAACCCTATAAAAAGAATAATGTAAACCAAACGGTCAAAAGACAAGACTACATACAGTTTTACATTGTCTGACTGTTAACAGCCAGTTGTTGATACTGAGATCAGAGCTTGGCTGGAATCATGGCAGGAACCACAGGCTCCCAGGAAATGTTCCCCTGGCAAAATACCCAAGGGCAAGATTGGATTTTCTTACAATAAAAGGCTGATTGAAAGCAAGTAACCTATCTTTAAAATTTGTTATTATTTAATTATCATTGATTTTTTAAATTGTTTTCAGTCTTATTTCATTAGTATGTTAATTTTTTCCTTTAAAATTACTTCATTAAATTACTATGCTCTTGAATATTTTCTTTTCTGTTACTCCCTGAAATCTTGTGACCAAGTTGCCTCACTTGCTTTAACCTCAGACCACTCTAAGGGGTGTTTGCTTTCATGCGCTGCCTTTCACTGCTCTATATTTGTGAGTGGTTCCCGATTGCTCATATTTCTCTTCTGTGAAGGACAGAATGATGTAGCAGAAACAAAAATAAATTAGATGTGAATAAACATGGGTAGTAGTTGTACGTCTGGAACATCTTAGCCAAATGGAAAGCCACAGACTCATTTATCTTTCCTTTTAAAAGGTAAAGATGTAAACAATTTTAACTTGTTTATTAATCTCAAAATAGTCTTAGAAGAGAGTTCAGTGAGTTAATGTATCTGAAATTACTTTAAAAATCATCCTTCTATATATAAATAATGCCACTGAAAATATGTTGGTTGTTCTAGCATAATCTTTGAGATGTTGTTAATAAGTATGAGTGAAAAGTGCATTCTAGATACAGGACAGTTTCTTAAAATTATACTACTTTGGGCTGGCCAAGTAGCTCAGCAGATTAAAGCACCTGCAAGCAGGCACAGGGTTTGGATCCCCAGGCCTGCCGTGCCAGCCCCACCCCAAGGTGCACTGAGTTGGTGATTTACGCTGTGTGTGGTGGCACATGCCTATAATCCCAGCCCTTAGGAGCTATAGGCAGGACCATTACTATGAGTGATCTAGCAGTGAGACCCTGAACACACTGTGGACCCTTCCCTAAAATACAGAAAAAATAAAAATAAATATAAAATTATACAACTTTACCACTTATGTATATTACTTTTTCTTTCAAAACTATATTTTTCTGATTCTCCTGGTGTGCTTGGACCAATTATCTGTTAGGATTCAGGTAATAGTACTAGAATGGAATTTGGAAATGAGGTTCTCTATCAAGCACATAAGTAACACCTGGATCTTGTTAGAAATGCAAATTTTCATATAATATGCAATATATTCTGAGGCTTGAGCCGGCAATGTGCATTTTAACAAGGCTTCAAGGTGATTTGGATGCAGGCTGATGATTGAGAAACAAAAGACGAAGCCCAGAGGAAGGTGCAAAAGGAAGATCAGCCTGCCAGCTGATTCCTCCGGAGCTTTGATTTTATTGTTAGAATTCAACCAAATTGCTCTGTCTGCACTGTTTCACCATGTAATCCTAGAACACAAGTCTTCTATTTTTTCTGTGTTATAATTTAATGGGCCCTCTCTTTTCTCTACAAACATAGGTGCTGTATAAAAATCACCTGCAACATTAAGAGCAAGTAATTATTCCTAGCTGCTGTTAAGGATTATCAATTGGAAGTGAATTTCCAACAAAAACAAGAAAACTTATTACAGTAAAATTATTTCTAGGACATAATTTGAATCAGGCAGTTAGAATGAAGTTTTTAAATGCACAGGTGCAACACAGCCAAATCACCATTATTTATCAGTGCTTAATCAAACTCTAGTTTTTCTTAAATTCCTATTCCTTCCGTTCTTATGTCCACAGTGAAAATATTGGCAGGTTGAATCTTGAAAATTGAATATGGCTACTATTGCTACTTCTTCCCTAAACTCCATTATGATGAAAGTAAATGAATAATAAGAGACATATGGCAAAGTATGATATTGTGGCATAAGAAATACATCTTTGGCTTTCTTTCTGGTTCTTCACAAAGTTTCTAAAATCCCTGATATTTCACCATTGACCAGGGTACGAGGAGGAGCTTTTCTTACTTATACTAAATACCTTTGCATTGTTTGTGCTAATGAGGTGGTGCTTCGTGAGTGCCTGCCGCCTTTAGGCTGGGGCCTGCTTGCTAAAGAACCTATCATGAGTTTGAAGGGTCAGAATTATCAGTTCTGCATGCTTTGTGTCCCTCAGATTGAGCTCATCACTAACCACCAAATTATTTAAGCAGTAATGCCAACAGAATGGAGCTTCCACAAATTCTCTCGAATGTTTGAGTTGGAAAAGCTTCCATATGAGCGACTGTTTTCAAATACTGAACCTGGGGTCCTTTAGGATCTCCCCTACGTGCCCTCATTTAATTGCTTGCTTGTATTTTGCTAAGACAGTGATAGCAAAACAGGACTTGCCCGAGCTCTGTGGCATTCCTAGGAAATTATGAAATAGGATGGAGAAGTCACGGGAACTCTTGCGGAGCCAAGTTGGACGTAATGTTGGCTACCTGGGATCCTCGATGTGCGTCTGACTTGTGAGGTGAGGGCAGGCAGTCTTGTGAACTGAGCCCTTGAATCTGCAGAGCCTGATAGCACCTCTGGGTGGTGTCAGAATTAATTCATTTCAATGTGGTTTACTTGAGCTGTATTGCAGTACTGGCTAGTGGGGAAAAGAACTCTATACTTTCAGTGTTAGAGACTGTATTTAAAAGTACTTCAATCAAGAGAAATACAGAAAGGTGATTGGGTGTAGAACTGCTGAGAGTTTCTGAGTAACTATTAGGATTTTGTTTAGGAAAAAATGTCACATTGAGAGGTTTCAAATGCAATGAATAAGCTTACTAAACCTCCCTTGTATTGAGTTCAGTTGCCTTCTGTGGCAAAGGAGAGACTATACTGCTCTTCATTTAACAAGTTATCAGAAAAGTAGACAGAATTGTACTATCTCTGCAAGGAGAAGGGGCCCAGTCCAGTGCTCACATAAGCTAAATTACATTCACTTCTGAGGGGGCAGAGCATAGAATGGTAACTCTGCTGGATAGCGTTGCTACCCTTACAGCAGTTTCTCAATGTGTAGACTTTCTCTGACCAGGGACAAGGAGCACACTGAGAATATACACTCCCAGCAAAAATTTGTCTCAAATTTTTACCACTGAGACAGACATGGTGGCACATGCCTGTTATCTCAGCACTTGGGAGGCTGAGACAGTAAGATCACCATAAGCTCAAGGCCAGCCTGGAATACACTGTGTGATCCTGTCAAAAAATAAAAGATAAAGACAAAACAAAGCAAAATTTTTAAACATTCATTTTACCTTATGGTTGAAAGTTTTTTTTTTTTATTTTTCTTGCAGAAAATGGCTTTGCCCTTCATGGGAGAAAATTGGTATTATGGTAAAATAGTTCTGATTTTGTTATGCATGAAGTAGATCCATCAGCATCAGCCTTTCTCTAATAACAGATTATACTCACAGAAGGACCTGAAAAGCTTTGAGAATGTACATGAAGCATGTGCCATTCTCATTAACTTTAAGGCCACTCTATCTTGAGACTGAAATTTCACTCACTGTTCTATTTCCAAATCACATCCAGTCAAACTATTAATATCATTCAAGCATCAGGAGCATTTCTATAATAAAAGGGTGAACGTTAAAATGTCATATATTTGAACCTAAACACTTTCTGTTATCAAATTGTAACAGAGTGGTGAAGTCAAAAGATTGAATTCCCCTGTAATAATTACCTTGTTTTGTAATGGACATGGTCCTGCATTGTACAACAAAAGATGCATGAATTGAGATTTCCATTTTTGACACATCAGTCATATCTGTGATGCGCTGATCTGGGCTTAGTACCGCATCTCTTTCAAACTCAGCTTTTAGGGACACTACATTGGTAAAATCATCACAATGTTTGTAGCTTAGAATTCACCACATGTTATATGATGAGGTAATTTGTTTCTTCCTAAAAATCATTTTGCTAGCACATAATTAATTTATGGAGCTATATCATTACTTACATATAACTTTTTCCTTTTGTGGGAGGTTGACGGCATAACAATATATAATGCAGAGCACTGTTCAGATATAAAAGTTTTTAAAATCTGTTTACACTTACTTATTTTTGTTAATAGCCACAAGTGAAGTAAAATGTGTGAAAATTATTCTCTTCTATAATGGAATAGCACTCAAAGAACAATTTAAAGCAAAAGTTATAGGCCAGGCAAAGTATAGCCAGCAAGCATCCCTGCAGGTAGAGATGGAAAATAAAATTGGTAACAAGGAAAGTGCCCAAGGTTAAGATTTCTATCCAACAGCACTACATTTTTTCATAGTCTTTCAGTTCACCTCATCTCCTGACCTTGAATTGGTCCTTTCTTTTATAATTCAAAACATTTTTTTCCACATGTTGAAGTGTTTGTCTCCAGAATCAATGATTATGATTTTTATTTTTAAAAAAAATCACAAGCTTAAACTTGGTCACTGTTGACCATTTAAAGGAAACTAAAAATTATCTTAGTCAAGTGATAAAACATTTTCCAACCAACTATGACAATAAGGAGATTAAAAAAAAGATGGCAGTTTCCAATACCCTGTGAACAAATACTTAGTGCACTGATTGTAGTGTGTGTTTCATGGAATATTTAAGATTATTAAAAGGCATAAAATGCTGGGTTAATGTAAGTTAATTATCTTACTGAGTATTTTTTACTAAGTATTTTATAATAAGAAGATATAACACTGGGGTACAATAATTTCTATTTCAAGACTGAATTTCAGAACCTTTCTCTGTATTTTATAAGACAGAAGTTTCTTCTACAAGGACCTGGCAGAACAATCTTTCTCAGCAACCTATCATCGCCTTTTCCAAACACACTGGAAAATATTATGATTTATTTATTTGTTTATTTATTTATTTTGTAGTTTAGGACAGAGTCTGCAGGGTCTACAGGATCTCACTATGTAGATTGGACTCGTAGTGATCTACCTGGGTTCAGCCTCCCAAGAGCTGACATTACAAGCACGTGACACCATGCCCAGTCTCAACTGCTGCCTCAGTGGGCTCCAAGGGTGGGGATGGCACGGCAAACTGGGGATCAAACCCTGGGTCCCTGCATCTGCCTAAGCAGGCACTTTAATCCATGGGCTATTTGGCCTGCCTTTGTGCTGTATTTAAATTGTTTTTAAAATTCAGATTGAAAAACCATGTAGTCAGAAAGTATCTCCTATGGATATGTGCCTAGTTTGAAAATGAATGGTTGGTATGTCCTAGTAAAGTGGACTATGGGCCATGTCTTCACAAATCTTTTGTGAAAGTAATGCTAGATATTCCACATGCAAATTCCTACAACAGACAAGAAATTGCTAATTTTATTTTCATCTTTTGATCTCTTTGACCTTTGAAAGTTCTGAAATCAATGGTGGTTGAACAAGTCATAATAGATTATAATTTGTCTAATGGTTATTACACTCTTGCCTTTATTTTTTTAAATAAAGCAAAGCAGTGTCACACTGGTGTACAGATGTGTCCTCCTTGAAGCCAGAGGAGAACCCTGCAGTGTCACCTGTCCTTGCCCTCATCTGTAGCATCTCTTAGCGCCTAGCATCTCAGTGGCCCTGAGACATGTGACTCCTAACCTACAGCATTAGAGATGTATCATTTTAGCAACGGGAAACATAAAGCTATATAAGGCAAAGAAATAAGTAGAAACATTAAAAAACGTTTTAGATATGTTTGCTCTGATTAATCCTTACACAATGCATATACAGATTGAAACACTATATAGTGCTCCACAAATATGTACAAACTTTATGTATAAGTTCAAAATAAATTTAAATTAAAAAATAAAAGCATTTTCTTTTCTTTGCTCATTGTTTATTTTAGTGCTATGTATTCTTATACCTGGAAGAAATTTGGTTGAACTTGCTGCTGGAGCAGATCTCAGTGTTCCACCATCTGAGTTAAACATAGAACAGGCTTCTCTTTGGTTTTCATTCATTCTCTGACATTCTTTTTCTTAGAACATTTACTTTAAAATACTGATCACTATAAATCTTCAGATTATCCACTGTGAGACATAATTCTTTTAAAATGATTCCTTCAGGTTTTATCGCTTAAAGACCTGAGGGCCAACCCTTTGAAATGTAAGCATAGGGCTGCAAGTGTAGCCCACAGCCACTACCCTTGCTATGTGGAAGGACGCCCCTCTCAGTCCCTAGCAATGGGGGAAGGAGGAGATGATGGAAGGAGAAGAAGCCACCAAGACCAAACGTGGTGATGTAGGCCAGGAAACTTGGTGGATTAGTAAGACTGGCTTCAAATGAAACAAAGAAAGAGAGAGAGAGAGAGAGAGAGAGAGAGAGAGAGAGAGAGAGAGAGAGAGAAAGAAAAAGAGAGAAAGACTATGTATGTGTGTCTGTGTGAAGGCACTGTTTTGATCCCTAAGCAACCAAGAAACAACAAAACAGAAAAGAAAAAAGGGGCAGAGAGCTCCTCTACATTCCAAAGAGGTTCTCTAGGTGAGCTGAGGCCTGACTTCAGAGAGTGTCTTGCTCAGCACCGCGATTCTTGCTGGAGAAGCCTCATTTTAGGCCAGAACACCCTGGCCTAAAATACTTAGCTCATTCCAGCCTGTGGAAACCCCCTTCATGTCTTCCATTTTGTTTAATATGTTTTACAAGTATTTTAATTAGATTGTGAGCATTTATGGGAATGATTTAGTAAAATTGAGTTTACATGAAGTTTGTGCATATATCTCCATGGGTTTTCACCTTTTATTGCAAATACAGTATCCGTACTTGTTTCGCATTGCAGGATGCAAATTTCATCTTTAATTCAAGTACTTAATTTGAAATTTTTACACTTTTTAAAACTGGGCTTCCCTATGGGCCACTGTGATAATACTTTAGTTACCCTGACAATGAAATGAAGTAATATGTGAAACAATGTAGCACAGTGCCATATAATATATTAACAATACAATAATACTATGAGTAGTATAGTAGTACTTATTGTTGATGTTATTGCTCTTTTTGCAGCCATTAGATTATCCGTGAGGAAGATGAATTAGCATTTTGTTCTGTCTTGAAATGGCCACGGACTCTAGTTCGTAGTGATAATGCTGTTTTCGAAATTCTTTCTCCTCGTTTTATAACGCTGACGTCTGAGTCTTATTGTGCAATTAAGTAAATTCTTAACACTTCAGGACAGTTAACTGTCTTGTGAACTGATCTGTTCACCTTTCATGTGAGGCTTTGCCCACGCACGCCTCTCTCACTGGCAATTAGCGCTTCCTCTGTTTGGACTAAGTCTGCCAGCTTATTAACACCTCTTCCAAAGAGACCCAGAATAGAGAAAGTAAGATCCAAGAACTCTCCGTTGGGGGCATTGCTTCTGAAGCACTGAAATAAAGTGGTTTGGAGGCATGAGACCAAGTGAGAAGCAACTCCGAACATCAACTGGCTCCCACACTTTGTATCGCAGAGAAATGAATGTGTGAGCAAGGAGTCAGGGTGAAAGGGTTGAGTTCCTGTGTG
>PVKA01047923.1:0-14007 GCA_004027165.1 Ctenomys sociabilis
ATTTGACCAATACTTCCATCAGCAAAACAATGAGTTACAATTTCAGTTCCAAGATCCCACATAACTAATAGGTCAATTTCAGTGAGTCAACCAAACCAACTAAATGGTTCCTGTAGTTCTTTCATACCCAGCGCTCTAAGGACATCAGTTTGTAAATGGGCCAATCACAGAAAATGTTTGCACTGTTAAATATTGAGAACTGAGCCAGGCATGGTGGCGCCTACCTATAATCCCAGCTCTCAGGAGGCTGAGGCAGGTGGATTGTTGTGAATTTGATACCAGCCTGAGCTGCAAAGTGAGCTTAAGGCCAGCCTGAACTGCAAAGTCAGACCCTGCCTCAAAAAGACAAAAAATAATAAAATAAAAATAAATAAATAAATATTGAGAACCCCACTGGGCCAGGTGGTGCATTCCTGTAATCTCAGAACTCCAGAGGCTAAGGCAGGATCAGTGTGAGTTCAAGACAAGCCTGGGTTAAAAAGTGAGCTCAAGGCCAGCCTGCACTGCATAGCAAGATGTTGTCTCAGAAAGACAAAAACAAACAAACAAGAAACCCAAAAACTAAATGTTGAGAACCTCATTGAAATTTTTCTCTAAGTATAGATTATATCAGCCAACAACTTTACATTGGAAGTTAAAATTGAGAAGTTATAAAATGGTAACTTATTTTAAATATCAATAAATACATTGCATCCTCTATATAAAATATACATATAAATATAATATATAATATATATAAATATATATATTTTATATAAATATATAAAAATATATTTAAAAATAAATATATATTTTAGGGAAAATATTTTAGAATCAAAGAGTTGCTGAAAAAAGTAACAAAAGTAACATTGTTTTTGCAAACCTATTTCAAGATTTGCCTCACTTGACATAAGTCATCTAGTTTCTAGTAACAGTTTTGCATTAAATAAGTAGCTGGAGAAGGAGGAGCATTTTTATAGCTTTATTGATAACTATGGATATTTGATGCTAAGTTAAATTATAGGAAGTATTTCTTAAAGGACATTTTTCAATGTCCCACATCATTGATTTCTGTGCACTGAAATTCCTGACGCATGATTTTCACTTTCAATGAGGGTTTTTATCCATATATGACTTTTCAGCACTTGTTTGTGTTACTTGGAAATTATCAGTTCACCACATTATGCATATTTTCCAAATGTTGACATCTTTAATATGCAGTGGAAAAAACATGCTAGTATCATTACAAAAATTTTAAACCCATAATGACAGATACAAGTTTTCAAAATATGTAGTTATGGCTAGAAAGCACAAATTTTATCACCACCAAATTCTAACACTTATTTACTGTAAATTGATGGGGTCAGTTGATTCATTTCCAAGAAAACGTCAGCAAGATGTTAAAATCTGACAGCCACAGTTTACCAATGAGTAGTTTTGTTTAAAGTTAGAGAAAAAACTTGGAGGCTCCTTGAACTTTGCAATTAATAAATTCTTCTACCGTAAGACCATATAGAAGTTCAAGATGCAGCAGAAGAATTTTATGTAATTGCAATTTCATCACATAGAGTATTTAAATGGTCTTGAATTCAACATTTATTCAAATTAGTAACTCTACTTTTTTAATATTATTCTCCTTGCCTCCTTTGTTTGTTGAAAGAGGTGATGAAGAGCTCAGGTATTCTTTGGTGGCCACAATCACAGGCATGGTGACAATTGACACAGGTGCCAGCAGTCCCCTCCCCATTTCTTTTGTACGAACATCCATGCAGTGAACAAAAAGGCAAATGACATCTTATTGAACTCTTACAGCTGGCCTGTCTACGAGGGCCATAGACTATTCTTTAACCACTTCTGATCTTGAATATTTTGAAAATAGGAGAGGGACCAGAAAGCCACCTCCATGACTCAGAAGTGGGCACCAGAAGAGAGGGAACATCTGGACTGCAGATGTGAAAGATAAGAGGAGCCAAAATACACAATGCTCAAGTGTAAGTTAAAGGGTCAGGATGAGTCTTTACTAGATAGTTTTCAAGTCAATGACAGACAACAAGGTAAGAGATCACAAATATAACATTAATTTGAAGAATTGGAGAACTGTGTACCTAAGGAAAAAAATAGTGCTTAGGATGTCAGCAAAAGAGGAGTGGTGAATTATGAAAACAGACAGGACTTCTGAGCTATTTGTCTCCTGACCTTTGTTATGTAAAATAGAAGAGTTGGTTATATTATAAAGACCAATAGCCATTGGTTGTAATGGCCACTCCAATCTGAATGGTGGACAAGTTGATGAATCGTAAGAATACTCAGGTATACCTAGAATTAATGAAACACTGAAATGCAAAATACGTTAGAAACAACTCTGCATTAAAAACTTAACAATGAAAGTGTTCGTATGTTGTTTCTTTCAATATTACCCTACATTCTTTTTCCATGCCTGCAAAATAGGAGATGATTCATAAACTACAGAGCAGGGATATATCAGCTGCATGAAAAGTAGAGAAGCAAAAATATTTTTGATCAACAATGCTTCTTAAATAGAATCAAGCAACATTAATTAGGCTCTCTAAAGGGAGAAAATATTCAAGAAAACCAAACAATAATATGCTGTAATCAAATTCAATATTTTAGTAATCATGAAAAATTAGAAATCACAAACCACCTTATTCTTTTCAAATTTATTCATATTATTCATGTAGCACTAGTTCATTTATTTTGATCAAATGAGTGGTATTGTATTGTCTATACATGAGATGATGAATATTTGTGTTCTGTCCAAGTTTTAGCTCTTATTAAAGTTTATAAAATTATTCCTTTGGGGTGTGAGACCGCTGGGGCTGCCAGATCCTGAAACGACCCAGAGTGCAAGCCCAGTGTGTGAGACCACCCAGGTCATCAGGTCCTGAAGCTACCCAGAGCACAAGCATGGCCTGTAAATGAGACCACCCAGAGCCACTGGATCATCATCCAACTCAGAGCACAGGCCTGGCATGAGAGTGAGATCGCCTTGGCCATCAGACCCTGAATCGGACCAGAGTGCAGGCCCAGTATGGAACCCTTCAGCAGAACTCCTTCCAAAGAGGCTAGAGGCAAGACCCACCCAACTGATTCAGTAGCAGCACATCTTGTCAGAACCTGTTGACACAAAGAGTTCTCCTGCAAGGCTGCAGCAGGAAGAAGTGGAGCACAACAGCCAGACCCAAGCCACACTCACCTGGAAGAGTCTGAACTTCATAGATCCAGGCCTGCTGCTAAGGCAATAACTCTATCTAAACTCTACACCAAAGGTCAAAAGTCAGTGGTATACAAAATAACAAAGAGAAGTAAGAAAAAGTGGTCTCAGGCCCGGAGTCCACCTAGTACAAGTGCAGAAGACACTACCATTGAGGAAATTGGAAATCACCCACCTGAAATCTGAAATAATAGTGTTGGAAGTAAAGAAACAACTACAGAAAGATGTAGAAGAGATCCAATCAGAAATAATTTCTGAAGTAAAAAATGTAGTGATAACTACAATCAAAGAAGTGCTATTCTAATGGATACACTGATAAAAAAAATAAAGCAGAATATAAAAATGATGTATCCCCTGAATAAGCAATATAAGAAAGAAATAAAATGTATGAAACAGTTCCAAAGTGATACACAGGAAATTAAAACCTCAATCACAAGCTGGCAAATCTGTTTGAGTGAAAGTGAAAATAGACTTTCTGACATTAAAGACACCATTGCAGCTAGTGAAAAAGTAAGCAAAGATCTCTTAAAAATAACTAGGAAGCAGGAAAGAATAATTCAACACCTGCAAGATTTACAAAAATGAACAATGTGAGACTAATAAGCATCAATGAGAAGGAAGAAATCAATACAAATGATATAAAAAGAATATGGTCAGAAGTAATAGCAGAAAACTTCCCAAATATGGAGCAACAAACTGACATTCAGGTAACTGAAGCACATAGAACTCCAAATAACATCAACCCAATTAAAACCACTCCAAGACATATAATAATCAAGATCCCAGAAATTCAGCACAGGAACAGTATACTAAAAGCTGCTAAGGATAAGAAACAGATCACATTTAAAGGAAAACCTATCAGAATAATGGCAGATTTCTCTTCACAAACCATCAAGTCAAGAAAATCATGGAGCAAAGTATTTCAAGTCTTGCAAGAAAACAAATTCCAACCCAGACTGATATATCCTGAAAGACTCTCTTTCAAGTATAACGGAGAAGTAAAATACTTCCATGACAAAGAACAATTAAAGAATGTTATGATGACAAAGCCAAGCCTACACAGACTGCTAAATGATCTAGAGAGGGAACAAAATTATCACAATCCCATGAATGAGAATGGAAAGAACCCACCAAATAGGGCAAACAAACACAGGAAAATAACAGGTATACAAGAGTAGTCTGTCAGTTATTCCTTTGTATACAGCAGCAAAATATTTTCATCAGCACACTTGACAAATGGACTTCTCTTGCACCCTATGAGTCAAGATTCCATATGGGACTACAGGGTGGATTTCAAGGAAATAGCTGTAGCTCAGTCCCACAAGTGACACCTGCCCACCAGTGAGTGTCATAGTCATTATCCATGTCCACAACACACTAGAACTTTGTGCGATATCCTATCCCCAAACTGTCAGAAGGGACGGTCATTTATTTGTCATTCCAGTATTTATCTTGTGTTTTATTCTTAGTATTTCTTCACTATCATGAAAAATTTTTCTTAGTTCAAATGTTTTGAAACATTTAATTTTTAATTAGTTAATATTCAATTTTCTGAATAATACATAATCTTAATTTTTGTTTTAATATTTGTACTATGTCTTTGAATTACAATTTATCTAAAAGACATTGTATGATACCTTCTTCTAGTATTAGAAACTTTAAAAAGTATATTTTCTATTTTGTTGACTTTATATTACTCCTTCCCTGTCCTTTATACGCATATACACACACACATATATATGAAAAAAAATGTATATAACTAACAGAAGATTGGTACTGTTTTGTAGAAATCTTCAATGACCTTTTAAATAAGGGTTCATCTAATATGTTTTATATAGTCCTGCATAACTATCACTTTGAGAGCTCTTTATTCTTCATCCAGGAGCATACTGCAACTTCTCAAGCCATTTGAATTATGCTCTTTGTTATTTCTTGTATACTAAGTCTGGAGGTATTAAAATATTTCAAGTTTGTATAAATAGAAAATATTTTACTTTTAGTTTTCAAAGGCATGTTTGGTAAGTATAAAATTCAAAGAGGATAGGTCTTTTTTTTTTCTTTCAGTCCTTTAGTCTAGTTTCTTATATACTTGGTCCTTTTGTTTTCTTTCTATTGTGGAATAAGATGCTATTTAATTTTGTTCTTCCATAGCTAATATTTTTTATGTATATGCTTTAACCATTTTTTTCAGTTAGTAAATTTTGGCCGATTTCATTTTTGTGTATCTTGGTATGATTTTATTTAAATTTCTTGTGAAAAAGGTTTATTTTTCTTGGAAATATTATTATAAGTTGAACTAAATTCAGAAATTTTAAATATTTAAATATTATTACCTACTCCTTTCTATTTTGATAATTCTCACTATATGAGTATAAAAAAATGAAAGGAGCAGTTAATGCTTACAATTTTTGTTTTTCTCTTAATTTTTTCTCTCTTGAATTTCTCATAACTTTTTAGTTACTGTTTTTTTTAAAACAAAACTTATACGTTTATATCTGGTAACCTGAAAAACTAATTTGTACATAGCATCATGTAATACAGCAACTATTGTTGGATTCCTATTACTTTGATTAGTGAAATCTTGTATCTTGTATAATGCTGTTTTCTTCTATCACTATTTTGTATTCTTTGAAGATAATAATAAAAAGTACAAAAAACAATAAAGCTTTTAATGAACACTAAAAAAAAGAAATTATTTCTTTGGGGGAGTGTTATTATAATCATGTGTTTTCATTTCTCTTAAGGAAAAGCTTTAGAGTAGAATTGCTGGTGCCTGGTAAATACAGTTTATTTTATTTTATGTTTTATGTTTTTAGTACAGGGTCTACAGGGTCTCACTACATAGATCATACTCGTAGTGATCCTTCTGTGTTCAGCCTCCCAAGCACTGGGATTACAGGTGTCCACCACCACACCCAGTCTCAACCACAGTCTCAGTGTGCTCCGGGCCTGGGCCAGCACAGCATGCTTGGGAATCAAGGTAAGTACATTTTAAACTTTGTAAGAAATTACAGAATTGCTGGGCGTGGTGGCACAGACCTGTAATCCCAGCACTCGGGAGGCTGAGGCAGGAGGACTGTTGTGAGTTCGAGACCAGCCTGAGCTGCAAAGTGAGCTTAAGGTCAGCCTGAACTGCATAGTGAGACCCTGTCTCAAAAACACCAAAAAAAAAAAAAAAAAAAAAAAAAAAAAAAAAAAAAAGAAAGAAAGAAAAGAAATTACAAAATCATTCTCCAAAAGGAGAATGTTGCATTCCTACTAGCAAGGTATGCAACAGCACAGCTGTAATGGGTACTCAGCAATACTTCCTTGTATGTTTGAATTGTAGTAAGCCAGAAGTGTGGTAATACCACGTGTAGCTTTGCTATATGAAATGCTTAAAACTTCTGCTTTGACTAATTTGCCACCATATCACTTCTTTGGCAGTATCTATTCAAATGACTTGCCCATTACTTTCCAAGATAAGAAATAGGCCTTGTAGAACAGATTTGTAAACTCTAAGATAGTGTTATCACCTAGTAGTGCATATGCCTCTTCCATCAGGTATTTAAAAGAGAGTTGAATCAGTGCCCTTTTTAATTATGCTACCTGGGCCTTTTCATTGATTTGATCATCACTCCATTAAAAGTTCAGATCCTACAGCACACGCCAACAGCAGCTGCCCCGACCTTGGGCAGACCATTGTACCAGGCTTAACTCCCTGATGTACTGATTGACTTTAGCAAATGATTTGCTCCTTTTGTCCCCTCTGAAACAGAGGAGGTGGCTCCCTTTCCTGACACTTGAGAGTGGAAAAGAGGGTAAAGAAGAGGGCTGCTCACTCTTGTCTTTGCACCCTTAGCTACTGGTTCAACAGAGGAATGGGTGACAGGTGGCTGCATTTCATGTGTCCTTTTACTCCCAACTCTGAGGTACCAGAGAGTACCTCAGGTGGAGGACACAGCCTTCCCTCTTCTCTTTGTGAAAACCATTGTAGTGTACCCTATAGGCCTCCCCACTTCATTCAAAGTCTTGGGTTTAAGGCCTCTCCACACCCACTCTGAGCTTCTGTCCTTCCCTAAACCCCAGCAGGGTTTCCCACCACAGAATCTGGATGTATGTGTGATGACCAATAAGCTGTAATTAGAAATAAGATTAAACATTGGGTAGTGTTTCCCTTGTTGGTGTGATAAACGAGAGAGAGAGAGAGAAAGAGACAGAGAGAGAGACAGAGAGATTTCAGATACTTCCAACTCTGGACTGCACAACCTTGTATTTACCATCAAATCCAGGAGACACAGCATTTGCTCAGCATTCTTGAGCTACCCTCTGGTCTCACCAGCTCTTATGCTCTTTTATTAAAGTACTGTATATGTGAAGGGGACAGAGGCCTCTCCATCCTGTTTCTCCTCTACCAGCAGATTTCCCTCCCTTCTTGCTCCATCCTAGGCTCACAGTAGGGGAAGAACAGGCTCTGGGTTAGGACTTGAAGATCCTGGATGCAGCTTCACTTTCAGCCTGATTCCAAAGGCTGAGCTTTTCTCAGTTCCCTGCCTGCTTTCTGCCCCACAACAACAAATCTGTCTGCCTTGTCATATTACCCCAGATTTAAGGGTGCTGGAGTCTTCTTCGGGGCTGGTTCTTTCTAGAAAGGTGGTTCTTTCTTCCAGGGGTGGTTTCTTCTAGGTTCTTTCTGTCTTCAACAAAGAATTGGTCAAGATAATCACAAAGTCCTACTAAGGATAGGAAAATAAACAGACTCCACAGAGTGAGTTTGGGCCAAGTGAAAGTAGTAAAACGAGTGCACCTCACACCATCAGGATAGGCCACTGTGCAAAATGAAGCACTGTGGCACACACTGAATGTGCAACATCCTTGTAGCGTGCACTCCTTGGGCTGACTCCAGATCCAGGCCACCCTGTGGAAAACCTGCTCAAATCCAAGTGCAAGATCATGGGAACTGCGCCAAAGGCATACATCCTGGGGTTTTGTAATTAACAAATTACTCATGCATATTATTTCATTTGACCTTCCCTGCCCTTACATTAGACAAGATCTGCAGACATGTAAGCTTTTCTCAGAAGCATACCTACTCAGAGTCATTCATGAAATTGTAATGAGGTGTTCGGCAGGGCTGACCACAACCAAAAGCTTGTCTTCTTGAGTTGCCAGGATGACACACTCTGATGACTTGCAAATGGTGTCAGCTCTTTCCTGTGAGTGCAACTGGACCTGTCCCATTGGGGCTTTGTCTGTGACCACTCTAGCTATGGCCATCTCGGATATGAGCATCAGCTGATCAGGTGAATACAATCTGATTCTTTGGATGCACATTTGAAGAGTGCTACATCTGTTGCATTTTTAATTAATAATTGACAGTCATTCAGATCAGTGCAGATGGTAGGAGCAGGGACATAACCTCTACTTTTCAATAAGAAAAATGTGATAAGTGAGTAAACAATTTGAAGCTGCCACAATCAGTGTGGCTTGACTTCTTGGTAGCACAGACAGAATAACACTGAAATTTCTAAGTTACACTTTTCTTTAATTATATCCACCTATTTTATGAATAGTTAATTATACCCTTTTAATAGAAACTGGGAAATTCAGAAAAGGCTCAAAAGTGCCTCTACAACTCTCAAATTAACATCCCTTTTTAATTCTTTCATTTTGGAAAAATTAAATCTAGGTATATTCAAAAGGAAGCAATTAAAAGTTATCAAATGATTCTTTCACAATTTATATGTAATTTTAACCTCATACAGCAATATAGTCTTATAGAAATTTTATTACAATTTTATAATTGTCATATGTAATAAGTTTCTTGTGTTCATGCCTGTTCTCTATTATGTTGGTCTCTTAAGTTAAAATGAGAGTGAAATTGTTCAGTTAAAAGTTATTTTGCATAATCTTTAAAGGATTCATAAGCTTTGCCTGTTACCACCAAGCACCTTTCTGGTTAGTTTTAGCTAAGGCTACATTTATCTATCTGGCCTAAAGATCATACAAATTCTTGTCTAGTAATTAAAACTACAAATTCACAGAATACTAATTTGATCTCCATAGTTAATATCTGAATTAAAGATAAATTTTTGCTTTCCTTGAGGAAAATGGATTCTGATCCAATTTTCCATCACTACTAGCAAAAACTCCTTTAAAAAACACTACTATAGGATGGTGTGTAAAAAAAAAAAAAGAAATGTCATTTATATGACAATAAACTTGGTCATATAGTGTTATGACTTATATCTAGATGTCCCCCCAATCTCAGGCATTCACACGTCGGGTTTTTAGGAGATGGATGGATTGAGAGTGTGTGAATTATCAGGGACCCTTGCAGGGATTCCCAAATCTTCTGCCAACTGTTAGGGTGAATGGGAGGAAGAAAAAAACAATAGACAAAATGCCAGTACAGCACGGATCTTGGATGACCAATTGTGCATGGGGAACAAAAGGCCACGAGGCACCCAGAACCGTGGAAGTATGCACCATATTTAGTTAAGGACAGTGAGTAAATGGCAGTGGGCATTTTTGGGCACAGAAATGCCAACTAGGGTTGGCTAGCAAGAACAACAAAGCATTCTTTCAAAGACAAGAACAAGGACAGAGGGGCAATTAGTAAACTGTAGATCCCCTAGGCTCCTTATCATGTCAAGCAGGTCTTATCTTGTCCTTTCAGAATCATGGCAGTTGCACGCTCTACAGCTTCCACCTGTGACCAAGAGTGGGGAGTTTCCTCTTGTCATCTGGCCAAAGGACAAGCATGGACGTCCTCTAGATTCAACTTGTAATTCACAGTCCCTACCATGTCACTCTGGGTGTGAGTGCTACCCAGCCTAGGGCATGTGGCCTGGATGAAATATATAGGACAGAATGAGGGCAGGTGTGGCTTCTCAGAGCTTGCTGCTCCCTGCCTTGTTGCCTTCTGCTTTGGGCTTGTTCTGAGCTGTTTCTCCTCAGGGCATGGCACCCTACCTTGGAGCTGGCCAACTATGACCTGAAATTTTCACCAACTGTGAGCTGAATAAGCCTCTTCCTCCTTTACCTCTGAATTTTGCATATTTTGTCTCAGCCATCAGAAAAATAACTATGACATTACAGTATTTATGTAGCAATTGAGGATGCACATTTCATAATTTTCTGGAAAAATCCAAATGTTTGAACTACCATCATCCCTTTTAGAATTACAAGTTAATTTTCCATCCATAGTATTCAAAAACACTTTTCTATTATTCCTAGTCATTGAAAAAATATAAAAATATCAGTGAGTAAATGGGATGTTATTCAACTAACCTCATTGTTCCTGATTTAGCATAAAAAATGAATATAACACACTGTTAGTGAACGTTTTCTTTGCTTCCTGAGTATCACAAAACATTGCTCCTTATCTTGCTGTTCTGGGCGCTGCCGTGTTGAGATTGCTGAGCTGCCAGCTTCTCATGCTCTGTGTGCGACAGCCATTGCTGACTGAGACCAGAACTCACCATCATCAGAAATGCAGAAATAAAAGCCCAAGTGACCAAAGGAAAATTAACATTGGCTTATAGACAAAAATTGAACTCAAGCAAATATTTCTGCAGTAAAAATAACATTCATTATATTTTCTAATAATATTCACATGGCAAGCTTTAAGAAAAACAAGAATTTTCACTGGATCCAGAGGTGATAATATAGAAGTTATTCTAGTCTATAAGAGAAAACTTGAAATTTAGACAGGAAGAAATAGTGACTTAACTTATTAATTTTTCTAGAAAATGAAGCAAATGCTGGAATTATTTTAATCTTAGTCATGTCTGCAGTAATATTAATGCACATTTTATAAAATAATACCAACTGGTGGGAGCTGGGGAGATGGCTCAGTGGAATAAGTGCTTCCCTGGCAAACGGAAGGGCCTGAGTTCAATTCCACGTTCTGCCAAAGGAAAAAGAAAAGAAAAAGAATCGTAACATAAACTAGTAAATACTAATCAGTATATTATTGCTTTACTTTTCCTCTTGTTTTGATTTCACTTTCTTATACTTGTGAGTATATTCCTTTTATTTCTTTCTATTTTGTATCTGAAGTCAGTACTGAACATTTTAATGTTAAGAGAACACTTTGTCTGGTGATTCATGTCTATGAGCAACGTATTAGCATGAATGTACTCAAACTTCGAGATAAAAAATATTTTTTTTTCTGTTTAACCAAACCTTTCTCACAGTATCATCACTTTCACAGGTGGAACTGTGCCTGAATAAAGAACTTTCATGCCTGTGAACACACAGATATCCTCCAAAATGCAGAAGATCTAAAACATTCCAAACAGTAGATTTTCTTTAAACATCAAAATGAGAATTGATAAAACCAGTCTGGGAAGGTACAGAAGGACGGAATGTCTTCTGAGTAACTAGATTATAGTGAAGGGCACGAAAATGAGGTAGCCTTGGTTGCAGAGTTCTTTGCCACTGGACTTTGTGTGATCCATGCCATTCATGACATGGCTGAAGATGCTGCGCTTTTGACTTGTTTTCAGAGGCATGTGTGTAGCGAAGCCATGGGGTGCTAAAGAGAGTTGCAGAACTCTCGATCTTCTTCAGATGGATAATAAAGAAACTAGACTTAAAAAACAAAAACTGCTTTATAGAGGTTCTACCTTTTCTACCAAAATATAAGATCAGTTGGCTTTATGAGTGCAAATCTTAAGCAATCTATGCATTGTAACTGAATCCTATCTGCATAAACTAACACTACCCTGTAGCAACTCAAAATCTCTAGTTGAGGGTCACTTGTTTCCCTGGTTACTTATTGTGTCTTACAATGCTGTTAGCTTTTGAATGTCAACTCTCTAGAACCAGCTTTTCTATTTTAACATGCATCAGAATAATCTGAAAAGCATCTGAAAGTATAGACATACAGGCTCCAACGTATAGGATCACATTTCTTATGCATCATCAAGAGTAGCACCCAAGACAACGAACTTCTAATCAGGAATATTACATGCCAACCATGGCCAGTGCTTCCTTCCTAAGGACTGTGCTCTGAGTAGGGAAGTACTGAGTGCTGATAAGAATGAAGTTTATGTCATCTGAAGAAAATCTTCGCCCGCCCCACACCAGTCAAGAGAGAGCGACCAGCCTGAGACAGCAGGGCCGACTCCGGAGACCTCCTGGATCCCTCCCCCTAGCCCTCTGAGTGAGTGGGAATTTGCATGACTCGCCTGGATTCCCAGATCGGTGAGTGTGTGGTGAGTCTGAGGAAGAGCCTTTGGCTTCTTCCCGCGAGTGCTACCCAGATCCCTGCCCCTAAGCACTCCAAGTGAGCGACCAGCCTGAGACCTCAGGGCCCACTCACCAGCAGCTCCCCGGATCCCCTGCCCAAAGCCCGTCGAGCTAGTGGGAATTTCCCCAACTCCCTGGGCATCAAAGTTTGGTGAGTGTGTGGTGAGTCTGAGGGACAGTCTTTAGCTTTCCCTGCATGCTCTGCACCACCCAGAGCCTCAGGCCCCAAGACATCCTAGTCAGACACCTGCCTGAGACACCCCAGACAGACCTGCCTGGCAACTCCCCAGAGCCACTGCCCCCAAGCCCACCACAGGAGTGAGAACTTTTGGTGACTCTCCTGGTATTTGATCCACCACTGCCCAGCCTGGTGAGTGTCACAGAGAATGTCTGCGCCCCCCAGTGATCCCCTAACGAGGGATCCAACAGAGGGGAATCACAGGAGCTACAGCAAAAAGGAACTAAACACAACAGCCAGACCCACACCAGGCATAACTGGATAATCTCAAATTTAATAGACTGGCACACAAATCTCATTACACGCCAAAGTGATAGCTACAACCAAAGCTCTACTCCAAAGGTCAGAGGTCAGTGCTATACAAAATGACAAAGAGAAGAAGAAAAATGCAATCTCAGGTCTCGAGCCCACCAATAAGTGCAGAGGACACGAGCTCAGCTGAAATGAATGAATTAACAGAGACAGAAGCAAAAGAAGAACAGCAGAAAGGTATAGAGGAACTCAGACAAGAATTAATTCCTGAAATAAAAAAAGAAATATTTGAATACATAGCATCTGAAATAAAGAATCAAATCCCGAAACATCTGGGGGAAACCCAATGCTCACTCAGAACAAGTGCAGAGAACACTATTGCAGCTGAAACGTATGAATTAATAGCATTGGAAGCAAAGAAACAACAGCAGAAAGGTCATGAGGAATACAAAGCAGAAATAATTTCCAAAATCAAAAAATAATTATTTGAAATCATACTACCTGAAATACAGAAACAATTCTGAAAATATACGGAGGAAACCCAATTTGGAAGAAACTCTGAAGAAAAAGAATTAATAGCTACCTCTAAAAAAAACATGGATAAAAAAGATAGAAGAGATCAGAAATGTGACAGAATCCTGTAATGAGCAATACAGAAAAGAAATGGAACACATGAAGCAGAGTCAAAGAGATATAGAAGAACTAAAAATATCAATCGCCACTCTATAAAATCATTTGAGTGAAAACAAAGACAGAGTTTCAGATCTCGAGGATGCTGGTGCAGCTAGTGAAAAGGTGAGAAAGGATCTCTTAAAAATAATGAGAATGCAGGAAAAACAATCCATCACCTGCAAGATGACACCAGGATGAACAATGTGAGATTAATTGGCATCAATGACAATGAAGGAGTCAATACAAATGATATACAAAGAATATGGGCAGAAGTAATGGCAAAAAACTTCCCAAACATGAGGAAACAAACCAATATTCAGGTAACTGAAGCATACAGAACACCAAATAACTTCAACGCAAGTAAAAACACAGCAAGACATGTAATAGTCAAGATCCC
>PVKA01047925.1:0-14087 GCA_004027165.1 Ctenomys sociabilis
AAAGAAAGAAAAACAATATGGTATGTGATTCATAATCCTGATTAGTGGAAAGGTAATAATATTAGGAACTTATTTGCCATATTCAGAGTGGGACACAACTTGTCTACATTAAATTTTCCAATAATTTCAACTTTAATACGAAATATGTGTGTTCTTCATCTGAATTCAAGACTTTATTGAGCAACAATCAAGATTAATGGTATTTAAAAAAAAAAAAACAAAGATTGCTTGCATTACAAACTGTTTCCAGTATAATTAATGTTTCAGTCTCTTGTGAATTTTAAAACAACAATTTTGGAGCAAATCAAAACCCTTGATCATTTTAGCAGAAGTTGAGGTATAAAAGCAGATTTCCAGCTTCAGAATAATAGAAACTTCTGTGACATAAAAGCATATTTATTCATCACCAAAAATTTTCATTATTTTAAGCACTGCCATATAACATGAATGAAAGTGTAGCCTCAACTCCAATCTGATATAAGTGCTATTGATTTGATACACAAAGTAATCAAAGATTAATACTGTAGCAGGTGATTTTCTCTTCTCTATTCTTCTCTATTTGTATTGTACAAGGCCCAGTGCTTCCAACATGACTTATATAATGCTTACAGCATAATAATGACTTTAAGGGAGGACACTCATGTTAACATTCAGGCTTGATTTACTGTTTGAGCCAGGATAACTCTTTTTAGAATGTCTGGAAACAGCAGGTTGCCCACTAAAATGCATAGCAATGAATTCAATTTTTAGAGTTCAGTGCTCAGCAAGTGATATGGTTCTGTAAAGATTCACAACTGGAAGTATTGTACTGTGGAAAAATCCTTCATATGTTGCTTTTGTTTTAACTCACAAGCAGCTTACCAGAATTTCTAAAATGATAGGATGTTATTTCAAAATTTATGGCTCTCCATTAAAAAAGTTCCTCTTAAAAGGCAGAAAAGCAATGGTATCAAAATAAAAGATCACTGTTTTCCCTACTAGAGACCACTTAAATATTTACAAATCCAAGTGAAAGAATGAAAACTCTAGTTCTATAATATGATACTGCTTTATAGTTTTAGTGTGGTAAAAATATATGTTCCTTTTTATAGGATGTGGAAAGAATTCCTCCTTGATGAATATTTTCCATCATTTCTACATTGAATGGTTTTCTTCTGGTTTGCTAATGGTGTGGGTCAGACCCTGGCCAGGCAAGCATTTGAAGTGAATACAGAAGTGGAAGGGACCTTGGGAGAAAAACAGTTCCCATGCTCCTGGGATGCATGGGTAGAGGTTAGAGCAGAATTTGCAGGATGGCAGTCAGCCGAGTTCAGAGCAAGTGACTGTCCGAGATGTTTGCTTTGGCCAGTGTGTTCCCTCTGCCCCAATAACCTTGTTTAAACTAGGTCAACATGTGTCACATAACAAACCATCCCATTCAGGCCCTGTCAGCTCGATGGAAACTCCTATACAATATGTTGCAAAGTGCATTTCTTTCATGTCTTCATGTCTTTGTTCTCGTTTCCTTGAGTTTCAAATAAATAATAGCAGAGGTCTCCGTGGGCTGCTTCTTCCCTGAGGCTCTCTAGTGTCCTAGAAGCAGCCTCTGTGTACTCTCAGTGGCTGAATTCAATCTTGTCTCCAAGTTGTCACCCTTCGTATAGTCACAGCTGCGCGCTGTCAATGGTATCTGTCTGATTGCTAATACAAATGTGTGTATGAACACATAGATATGCACATGTACACACATAAAACTTCAAAGGGAGACAAGAACTCTGTAGTTTATTGCTTTGTATTGCAAACATCTTACTTTTCCTTTGGTTTTTCATCTATAATTCATATTCTCTATTCTCATTCCTTTCATCTCTACATGCACATGCTTTGATCAAAAATGTCAATGAATACGCACTCGTCATCGTGAGCCACATGGCGATGGTGTCAGTATGCATGTTTAATGCGTACAGATTATGGATGTGTTCCCTCGCATTGTTTAATCCTCTTCTTTGTTCTTAGAGTTTGCAACACAGGACTGCACTCTAAACGCCTGTCCAGGTTGTAGTACGACAAGGAGGGTAATTCGTGAATGCAATAATCCCTGGTATGGACAGGAGGTGATCCACACTGAAGCTGGGGTAAAGTTGTAGCAGTCTGCTTAGGGCTCCCGGTGAGCCTAAGGCCTGGTGAATAAACATTGGTGATTTCAGGAAGCATCCTGTCTTCTATACAGAAATTTAGCCTTCTATAGAAAACTATCTTATCTCAATTTTAAAATTATCTTTTCTTTTTATTTGGTACACATTTATAATACACAGTCAGTGTATAAACCAACAGATACACAGATATCTCTTCTTAACCATTTTTACTCTCCCTTCTTCTCCCCTTTCTTTTTCCCTCCATCCTTAATTCTTTTCTTGTTTCTAGAAGTTCTCCATTCATATTTCCTAGCATCATTTATCTCATGGTTTAGCTTATTTATATTAGGATTTTTCTCATAAAAGAGAAACCATGCATATTTAACCTTGCTAGATTTATTTTCCTTAGATTTGTGGTCTCAAAGTGCATTTATTTTTCTTACAAATGACTCAAGTTTATCATCCTGAGTAGCGCTGCATTGTTTGTGTGAAAGCATGTAATGGAAAAAAGATAGTCTCATTAACAAATAGGGATGGAAAGCTCATTTTGATTTCTCCCTTAATAAAACTGTTGAATAGAATTTCTTTGTAATTCCCTTATTGTTTGAGTTTATGAATGTCATTTAGAAAGTCCATTTTTATTCCAAACTATGCTATGTCCTCTTTCACATTGCATCAAATTTAAACAACTAAGTATCTGATGAGATATGATATAAAACTGGATTCCAGTGTTATTTTCATGATTCATTATAAGAACTCTCGTTGATGACCTATAGATCTGGTTTCCTTCAAGAGTAATGTTATTGATGTCAAATCATTAAGTACACTTGCTGTTGCTAAGACATAGCCATCACTTCATTATAAAATTTCTGAGTGGGAAGGAAATTTTTTAACTATTTTCAATTTCCTAGAATTTTGATTGTATCCTAATCTGAATTCCATCAAATGATGGCTCAATCTCTGTTTATACAATCCTACCATTTTCTTTTAACACACAAATGTAATGAATCATATTCAGTGCTTCCCTAATATTAAATCTGATTATATCTTTGGGAACCATCTTATTTTTATTTTTAGCAACCATGTTATCATTTTGACATATTGCTGAGCTAAGTTTAACAATCTACTACTATTTTTCTACTAGTTTAGACTGATAAGATTTGAATGTTATATACAATTTTGTCAAATGTGTATAGCGATCTTAAGTAATCCTTACCTGGTTTATTGTAAACAAACTAAGTTCAATCTCCATGTTTTCAAAGAAAAAAAAAAGAAAAGAAAGGAAGAAAAGAAAAAAAACAAAGAAAGAAAAAGAAAAGAGAACACATGTACAATTTATTTTCTGTATGTTGGATTAGTTTAGATATCGTTGGAAATTCAGAATTTTAGTGGCCACACTAGGAATACAAGTAAATTTAAATTTCAATTATAAAATGCATGGATGTGTACACTAGACATTCTTACTTCACTGTTCAGTATCTTAAACTTTCCTTCATATTCATGGTGTGATCTTTACAGGGAATATTTTTCAAAATTTTCTTCCATGTCAACATAACTGTGTCAGTTTTGTTTTATTTTTCTAATCCACATCTGAATTGCTTTACTTTTGATTTCAATTTTATTTCTGGATTTTTTTTAAATTTAAACAAAGAAAATGAGCAATAAAAACATTCATACAAAATTTCAAGCAAGAATGTGGGAGTGTAGCAATTGCTAGTAATTTGCGTGTTGCTATCTTCAAAGTAGTTGCTCCTGTTACAAGATATAAGCATGAACAATTGATAAAATAATATAGGCAAAAACCTTTATTTTCAGTGAATTAATATGAATTAGTACACATATATTAACTATTTTGCATATATATATATATATATTTCTGTCTTTATCCTCCGTTTTCTCTTTTTCCTCAACTTAATAGTTTTCTCCTTTTGAGCAATTTCTTTCCCTTTCCTAATATCTATTGTAGAGTTTGGATCTTATTTACTTGTTCAGTTTCCTGCAGTAGGGAGACAATATGATGTTTAAATATGTAGGTCTGATTTGCTTTGCCTATGACTGTGGCCTCAAGTTGCATCGAACGGTTAAAAAAGATGTGGTAGTTTTATACAATATACTCAGCTCTAAAGAAAAATAAAATTAAATTCAAATATTGTACTGTATTTTTAAATATTCTATATTTTAACTTTTGCATATTTTTGACTACTGAATTTTTGAAATATGTTAGGAGAAGATGTTTTGTATTCTGGATTTGGTAATCACAATATAAAAGAGAATTTTCACATCTACCTCTGAGGTCTCTTGCTTCTGCTGCAGCATGTTAGCAAGTAGGGAGAAGGCCTTCATGTTTCTGCATGAGGACCCAAATGGGAATATAGGTCACGGCACAAGCACTAGAACTATCCAATGACTGCATAGCTAGCACCGATATCCATAAAGGTTGACCTCCCCAGAGGCTGCTGTTAATATCTGAAAGGAGGACGGAACCTGATCATGAACACAGAAATCACCAACACACCTCTTCCACAGAAAGGAAGGCTGGGGAAGGTGGTAACTGGCCTGTGTTACCACCTTCCCCAGCTATATATTATAATAGTCAGTTTACTGAAAAAATTGTAAGTTTTATTTTCAACTTAATGAGCAAAATCTGTCAATGACTTCTGTAGTGTTTTTATTGGTAACTGTTAATTTTCCTTAAATAGGTAGCTGCAGAAATCCTTTGAGAGCCAGAAGAGATATCTCTGCGGGCTAAGTGCCTGCCTGGCAAGTGCAAGGTCCTGACTTTAATTCCTGGTACTGAAAAAAGAAAGAAAAGATAAAAACAAATTCTTTGAGGTTGGGTAAAGATGAACTTTGGTTCATGAAAGTTGTTTTTGTTTCTACAGGACTTTAAGAAATAGATTCTTATGGCATAACCATAGGAAAATAGTTATTTTTTATCTTAATAATTCTGAGCTATAAAACTTATATTAAACACTTTTTATGTTATTTTTTGCATAACTAAAAGATTTTCTAAAAATATGTTTAACTTTCATCTAACATTATTGTTACAAATATTGTTTTATATTGAAATTTTATCAACATATTTAACATACTAACCATAACAGCTATTTAAAAATGTTTGTCACATGTGTTAAATTATCTTCATAGCATAAGAATCAAGAATAGGAATATAGTTTATTGTGCATAATATTATTGAAGCTACTACTATTACTATCAATATAATCTGGCTCCTACTCTGCTAGTCACTAAAAATCTGTTACTATAAAAATGGGCTTTATATGAATTTATAAGGACTTTGTAAAGAACTTTTACATATCAATCTTGGGGGTAACCACACAAAACCACAAAGAAAAGAACACTTGTGCTTTGAGATAAAGGCTTGATATCTGACCTCAGATCTAATTAAACTAATGGAAACATTTAATCATAATATGTTTAATATAAATTTCATGTGGAAATGGTTGCAATATCTTAAAGACATAATTTAGCTAATAGAACACATGCTTGCTAAGAATTAGAAATCTCTATCATTTTATCCCACTTGCAGAGAAACAAATTTCCATCCACAGCTTTCTGGTGCCAGCAGAAGATACAGATGTATGGGAAAGTGTAAAGGAACTCTTTTTTTTTCTTTTTGATTAATTTTATTGAGGAAAAAAATTGCAATGAAACTGCTTCAAAACAGGTTGGTAGGAGAGTTACAACAACTAATACAGTGCATATTGTTGTCTTTGTAGTAGTCATTCATAGCACATGATGCAGACATGGTATCCCAGCCAAACACCATCAGTACAAATCTTTCTTCTCACTGAACCAAGAGAAAGTAGCTATACATCTATCCTAACTATTTTGTATATGCGGATACAAAACCCTCCTTCATTTATATCACCTTTTTTTCTTTAGTTTTGTAAGAGACGGATATTCTGTTGCCATCCAAATATTGTAGGTGCATGAATTTAGCAAAATATTCCAATAGAGTACAGTAGTCCACGATAGTACTGGGTTATCTGCAGGCCTGGCAATGTCCGAATCTGATGACTCGAGCCTTACACATCTCAGCATATTAACATGGCTTCACTTTTCATACTTTGTTTCTATACCTTTCTGCTGGATGGTTAAGATCAAGAGAAAGCAATTCTTCTTACCAGCTATTTGACCTCTATCTCCCAGAAGGTGAGATAAAGACAGCCAGGTGATGAGTCCATGGCTGGCTGGACTGGAAAGAAAAACATTGAAACAAAAATATTTTATAATGGGCACTAGTTTTTTAGACATTTTGTTATGAAATAAGGTATTAACTTGACTGAAGTAAGTAATCTTACTATTTGCTGCAAAAAGAGGACTATAGCTCTGTCAGTTCACTCTGCCCAGCAGTCTTCAAAGGTACAAAAAGGGTCATTTTCTATTCATTTGTAAAAACTTTTTATTTGGATGTAATTTAAAATTTATTGAATGTTATGGGAGTGATAAAAGTAAATCTCTTACACTTTCAAAAATATATCTAGCATTTTCAATTGTTAAATTCTTACATTTACTCTCACTTTTTCAATCATTTCTTTTTCTCCTCTTGTCTCTCTTTCTCTTTCTTGATCTTCTCTGTCTTTTATATGAATTTTCATATTTTTCTGACTACTTGACATAATATTACATTATCTCTAAATATATGAGTGTATTAAAAATATATAGGTGCCAAAGAGTAAGAATTAAATATTTATGCTCTACAGCCTTCTGTATAATTCTATTTAATTTACCAGTTGTTATAATACAGTGATTATGGATCTCTGGTTTAATCCAGGATCACACAAAGAATTTAGATTTTTTTTGGGTCTAATCTACTTGAAAAATAATCAGAGAACAATTACAGTTAACAAAATTATTTCCATCTTTAGTTTTCTGACCCTTAATATGAGCATTTTCCTATAAAATTTTCATATATATATATTTGCTATTAAAGATATTGATTTGTTATAAAATTTGCTTTTTATTTGTATTAAATTACTGTAAGGTAATGCAGATATTTTAAACCATATATTAACAACTGCAGTAAAAAGAATTTCTCATACTACAGGTTTTTACAAATTAGTTTGCTTTTAAATTCCTCCTAAAAATGTTTCCACAATTATATTAACACTATGAAATAAAGCTTGTAATTAAATGAGTCACCTATGAATTCCAAAGGATTCTAAGAATTGCAAATATTAAGCTATAGATATGATACAAACAAGAAGTTTGTATAGATATGATACAAACAGAACGGTGCTAAGACACTGAAATGGGCTACCTTTTAAATAACTTTTCCACTTTAAAACAACACCATGATTTTCTGCCAATTATGCTGCTACAAAAAGAAGAAGAAATATTAAGAGACTGAAGTAAGTACAGTTTAAGTGGCTTGTAATTTTCTAAATTGTGTATAAAATTCTCCTCACTAGTGATGGAAAGTACATGTTGTAGAGTTATCAGGGACATGCTAAAATTGCTGTAACTTCAAATGTTTCTATGACCAGCAAACATGGAAGTTTTGTACATTTCCTTTTTAATCAAGAAGGTGGTAATTGGAAAGTGGAAGCAAAATCATTTTTCCTTTAATGAAGCTTGAGGAACATAAAGTGTACTTCAGTAATGTCAGAATCCACCTGAGGGCAGATAGTTTTCTTAACCATTGATACTGTGCAGACTATCAGAAATAATACTATGGTATGTTTGGTGTATGAACAGAGTAAAACAGAAACACTTTCATACTTTAGACATATGTCATTAGTACATTAATATAGTTGTTTATATTCATGTTTATGTTCTCAAAATAATTATAAAATATTGGTGGACAAGGATGCCATATATTTTATGTTTTGCAAAATATCACATCTTACTTTCAAGGCACACTATTTCTTGATCTGGCATCATGAGACACATGAACTGAACTTCTTGAAAGCTAGAGCTCTATCATGATATTCAAGAAATGAAACCTTTCTTCTGTAAGACCAAATGATATAGCTTACATAAATGTTTGGTTTCTAACTTGGAGACACATTTTTTGTATTATTGAAGGAGTGAATTAAATGGTATATCTAGAAATACTCTATAAAGCAGTGTTCATATTACATGACATTAATTGGTGGAAATTACTGTTTATTTTCACTTAATCTACACAAAGAAAACATTAAAACTAATTAAAATGTGTACGTATAAATGGGGGATTGTTAAATAATATACAAGAAAGAAGTTGAACTGTAAAAGAAGTGAAAAACTAATTAGTAAGTGTGCCAGTAGGTAAACATGTAGGTGAAATTGGAAGTGGAGAGATAGAAAGGAGGAAGAGAGACATAGAAGGAATGAGAGTAATAACTTGAGAGTAAAAATATGTGAATAAATACTATATTTGGAAATAATGTTTGCACATGATCCAAAAATCACTATTGGAGATAATGGAAATTCACAGTAGATTTCAACAAAGAAAAATATGTAAGATTTTGATAGCTTTTATTTTTGAAAAGAGTGAGCCTCCAGGGAGGCACTGTGCAGTCCTCACATGTGGACATGAGGCAAGAGGAGTGCTGCAAGTTCGAGGCCAACATGGACTATGTATCAAATGCAAAGCCCTCCTCAATCATCTACTGAGCGTTTGCCTCAAAACAAGGCAAAACAAATCTGTGAATAAACTCTAAAGTTTGTTTCATTTTTCAATCATTTCCTCACCTGATTGAAAAAGAAATTATAGCTGTGCTTTTTTCATTTCACTCTTCTGCAAAATGCAGAAGAGTTCACAGTAAAGCGGATACATCCTATGTTGTTTCACTTCCCTCATGATTGGAGCAAGACACCTGTACATCTTTTCCTATTCATATAATTCTCAGGAAGAATCCACTCCATCATAAGTGTTTAGACATTGTATATCACAAGTAAAATGAAAACGCAGAATGTTGAAAAAATGTAACTTTAAATCTCTGTAATAGCTACAGGAGGCCAAGACAAAATGAACATGTTCATTTCAATAGGAGAAATAATAGGACCTCTCTTGAGTATGTGTAGAGTCGAAAGCATTATAGCCAGATCATACTACTCAATAATTCAAACCTTGTACATATTATCTATTAAAAAGCGAGACAAGTACATCTGCCCAAATATGTGGAGATTTATGACATTTTGTCAGTCAGATCAATATTTGTGCAGCAAGACTAAGTCTTCAGTTCAATCTCATATCATGTAAATTGTAGGAAAAGAATTTTTAGACCAAGTGAATGGATTGGGAAGGAGTAAGCAAACATGCCTTTTGAGTTTAGTAGTGCTCCATGCATTAATTTGCTTATACTTAACTGTGAAATGCAAATGTATGCTGATTTAGTCAGGAATAACAGTAGATTGCATATTGCAATGATAGCTTATACTGGATCAGTGAATTATTTAAACAAATGAGTGAGGTGTCAAAATAAGCTACTGCAGAGTACCAGATGGTCCAACTCATCTTCTTACACCTAATGATTGTCAGTAACAAGAAAGATTATGAGTTAAATAAATTATGTTCCTTAAAATGGAAACTTATGCGAAACAAACAAGGATGCTTTCAGTATTCAATTTTCCCATACATATTTTGTGATAAAAAGTTAATAATTTCACTCCTATACATAACCACTGTGATGAGATTGGTATATGCTCTTATTTAGATGACTTGGTGGAAAATTTGTCTTCAAATATCTCATTAATTAATATTGCACATGAAAATATAGAAAGAAGAGAATTTTGGTGCTTCTTTTCTTAAAAATGTTATATTGACTATAAATCATTATAATTTTTAATGATTATAAATGGGCCCATTTCTCCACTTTGCACCAATGGTAAAAGGCTATGAGTGGTCATAGCAATATATAAAACAACACAATAATTCTCTGTATAGTAAATTATGGTTAAACATTAAAGTATTCACGGGATTACTCAGAAGAAGGTATTTCTCTGGAGTATTGACAAAGACAGTTACAGTATACATATGTCTGCTGAAAAAAAATTTTTTAAGATTGTAAGAGTGTCTCGTGGTATCTGTATGGATAGCAATTCTTGCCAGTAGAATGCTAATAATGGACAGTACATTTTTGAGGGGACTTTATTTTCCAGAGAGGCTCCCATGTCCCAGAGTGTTTGTTGTGATAAGAAATGGCTTAAAATATTTTCTACATATGTTACGATTCATAATTAGATTAAAATGATATTTTGTGCTAAACAGATACATAATTTTATGTAGGTAATTTATAGTTGCTAGTGAGGCATTAATAGAAGAGCTGAATAGCACCCGTTACTGTAACTCACAGATTCATTAAATTTAGCAAAAGTATCAGTTCACCAAACAGTAACCTATGACTTCAAGGAAATGGCAATTAAGTTTTGTTTTGGAGAAATCTGGTTGTCTTTCTAAAGTTTGTTCCAAAGTTTACAGAGTCAATAGTAACTGACTCATTTTAATGAAGTGGATAACTAATCAGGTAGTTTTAGACCACTGGAGTAAAGAGACAGTTCAGATATAGAACAATAAATGAAAATAGCCTTTGACATTGTAAAGGTGGATGGTAGACACATGTCAAAGGTCCTGGAAAATCTGGCTGGCTAAATCCAAAAAAAATACCTAATTCCTAGTTAGCATAGAGATTTAATAAGTAACAGTAAACATAAGAAGTGAAGTAAAAATGTCAAAGAAGAAACTTTATACCAATATAAATTAGACTAAGAAAAGAAAAGAATGAGGATATTCGAATTCAACATAAAGTGAAACATTAACTAGCATGATATCATGTTTTTAGTTTATCAAAATATGTCAGTTTGTAATTAACCGGTTATTGACATTCGTGCAGATGATTTTTTAAATTTTCATTTACTTCTTCATTTGGTAAAGGTTCTCAGTGCAGCAGGGATTTGTAGTCAACCTCGTGTCTGAGCCTTCCCAGTGCAGCCCCCAGTTTCCATGGCTGGCACAGCTTCACGGCATTAGGTACTGGGGATCTATCTTGGGTCCTTGTGCTTCCCAGGCAGGCACATAGAACCCCGAGCTATCTCTCCCACCAGAGTGGAGATGATTTTAAAGATTAAAAAAGTAATAGTAAAGTGATACCTACAGAACATCGTGACCCCTTTCATGTCAATAATCAAACTTTTAATGAAATTGTTTCAAACTTATATAAGAATATAAATGTAATTTTCATAGTATATATAAATTATTGTCCAACTTCATTATAGAGTAAATAAAATTCTATATTTATGTTAAAGTTAAATAAAACTATTGAATTCAATTAATTATGAATTAAACTATTAAATTCAATTAAAAATTTTTAAAAAGTAAGGTGCACTACGAAGATGGTGACCAAAATAAGTAAATGTGGCAAAAAAAAGTTAAAAGTGAAGAAGAGAACTGCTTACATTATTCACTGCTAATGCAGATGAACTTTCTCAGTGGCTGTGATTTCTAATTTAAGAAGTAAATAGATACAATCAATAAAATTTCAACTGATCACACCCTACAAGTGTTACCGTGTCTGTAGTACATCGCAAAACCAAGCATCATATAGTGATTAAAGTTATCTTGAAATTATCTCAGAGGACAAGAGTTTACCTTCTAAACACACACTTAACTGCTCTATGGTTCAGGAATTACTCTATACCACAGGTGCATGTTTTGAGTATTACAATGAGAGCAGAATTTGCCTCGTAAAATTATTTAAAACATGAAGGGAGTTTGGAGATATCTGTGGAAGAAACATACAGCATATATTAATAAAAAAGAAATATGGTCTAGGATATGCAAATGGGTGTCCATAAGGTGACCGTGGGAATAGAGAGTTAGCAACATACACCTGATGCATATGACAAGATATGTGGAAGTTAATAAAATGATGACATTGAGCAGATGATATTCTGCAGTCAAAGGCTCTACCCCTGAGCTATGCCCCCATAAAACACTTGCACTTAATGTGTTTGATTATAAAAGATTTCAGCAACTTTAACTTTGGTATCAGACATCGCAAAGATATTCACAGGCCTTACGTTCACCACAGGAAAAATAATTAACAACCTGAAAGCCATCAACTCACCATTACAGAGAATATTTGTAATGAGGCAAGCTTTCATCTCAGAAGTGGAGAATAAATAGGTAATAGGAATCCAGGACCCCAACAGAATGCGCTCTTCAGTGGAGCCACTGCTGCTACTATCCAAAATCTTCATAAAGTTCTTAAAATCCCACAGTAAGAAAACAAATACAGTAAATCCCTAGTTCATGAATATCAGAGATGTGAATTTTCACGTATATGAACAGATCTCACACTATGAACGTATATGGATGTGAAAAGGAGCAGAAGTTCTGTGTCTGCCTTACTATTTCAAGGTAACGATAAAATTTTAAATAGTCGATTTAAAGCATTTTTCTGTGTACTTAGGATATGTTTGTGCTTTACACTGTACCTCTGTATCAAGAGTAAGATTTACTTTGTCAGACTTACAAAGGAATCCGACAGTGAATGTTCTCCCAGTGGTACTTCATTGTCCTACAAAACAATGTATGTGAAAACAAACATATTTTTAAAAATTCTTGTAATCATATGTCAAGAGAGAATTTCAAATTACAATAGTGAAGTAGAGCTGTGTACCTAATAGAATGGCTGACACCAAGCCTTGATGAGAATCTGGAGCAGCAGGTTCTCAACCATTGCTGTGGGAGTGTAATCCTGCTTACAGCTGCTCTAAGAGATAGGAGCTGCTCAATATGAAGGCTTGTGTCTAAATGTCCCCTTGAAGCCTCATGCAGTGGGGCCTCTCAGAGATGACTGAGTGTACCACATGACTCTGGAATTGATTTACGGTGAAAACCAGGCTCAAGGGCACCAGGATTAAAAGTGTCAGTGCTACATGCCCTCAGCAGCCTGGAGAGGATACAAGGATCAGAAAGATGCTAATAAGGTCCTTTACTGTTTTCACTGTTTTCTACTTGCCATGAATTGGTTCCACAATAAGATACCCACCTGCCAAGCTAAGCTGCCCCAGAGCCAGCCAATCATGGACTGAAAACTCCACAGCTGCGAGCTACGTCAGCCTTTCCTCTTTCACTCTTGAGCATCATTATTTTGTCTTAGCAGTGACGAAAGTAACTGAGACATTCGACATCCTTTTATAATTCAGTGACAATGTGAATTTTGATATTTTCTCAAATGAGCTTTTTACTTTTTATTTTGAAGAGAATGAAAATGATAAAGAATTGAAACAAGATGATAAGATATCAACAATGGTTATTATATTACATACTGTGATATTCAAAATAATTGCTTAGATTAACAGATACAGACATGCAAAGTTGATCAAATAATATAAGCAGTAGCTGTTCCTTTCAATGAACCAATAGAAATTAGTAGTACAATTACTTTAGCTATAATATAAAATAAATAATATAAATAAAATACATTATTATATAATACATAATATAGTATGCAATTATATACTATATTACTTATTATATAATGTCATATAACATATAACAATATATTTATAATGTATATAACAATACATATTTATATATCACATAATATATATTTGCATATATATGAACATATATATTTCCCCTTTGTTTTCTCCTTTCTTTCAAACCAGTTTATTTTTTCCTTTTGAAAAGTTTCTTTTTCTCTCATAATATATATTGTACTATTTGAATCTTATTTATTCTTTCAGTTTCTTACACTATGGAGATAATGAGATATTTATTCATGGTGAATTGTTTTATTTAGCTTATAAATATAGTCTCTAGTGGAATTCATTTACCTATGCAAGCCTCAAGCTTATCTTACTTCATAGGTGAATAGTACTCCACTGTATAAAAAGTACCACATCTTTTTAACCATTCCTAGGATCATGAGCATTTGAGTTGTTTCCAAGACTTAGCTATGACAAATTGTGCTATTATAAACATATGCACACATATATCACTGTGATATGATGTTTTCAATTCTT
>PVKA01047926.1:0-14058 GCA_004027165.1 Ctenomys sociabilis
TAGATGCCTCTACATCTTCTAATCTATTCCACTGATCCTCAGGTCTATTTCGTTGCCAATACCATGTTGATTTTATCACAGTGGCTTTGTAGAATAATTTCAAGTTTGTGAAAACTTGTGATGCCTCCTGCCTTGTCTTTATTGGCCAAGATTGCCTTTGCTATTCTAGGTCGTTTGTGGTTCCAAATAAATTTTAGGAATGATTTCTCTAGGTCTGGAAGGTATGTTGGTCGCAATTTGATAGGGATTGCATTAAATCTGTACAGCAATTTTCGGAGTATGGCCATCTTCACGATGTTGGTTCTTCCTATCCAGAAGCATGGAATATCTTTCCATTTTCTGAAATCCTCTATAATCTCTTTTCTTAGGGTGTTGTAATTTTCCATGAAAAGATCTTTGACTTCCTTGGTATTTCATTTTCCAGGGTGCTACTGTAAAAGGAATTGTTTGTATTGTTTCCCTTTCAGTGTGCTTGTTATCTGTGTAGAGAAATGCTATTGACTTTTGAGTATTGATTTTGTATCCTGCTATGCTACTGAATTTCCATATCAGTTCTAGTAGTTTCTTGGTGGAATTTTTGGGGTCTTCCAAGTAATGTATCATGTCATCTGCAAATAGTGATAATTTAACTTCTTCTTTACCTATTTCTTATTCCTTTTATTTCTCCCTCTTTTCTAATGGCTGTTGCTAAGGATTCCAAGACTATATTGAATAGGAGGGGTAATAGAGGACATCTTTGTCTTGTACCTGATTTAAGAGTAAAAGATTTCAGTTTTTCCCCATTTAGGATTATATGAGTTTTTGGGTTGTCATAGATGGCTTTTATCAAGTTAAGATAGAGTCCATCTATTCCAATTTTCTGTAGGACCTTGAACATGAATGAGTGTTGGATTTTGTGAAAGGCTTTCTCTGCATCAATTGAGATGATCATGTGATTTTTAGATTTCAGACTATTAATATAGTGTATTACATTAATAGATTTTTGAATATTGAACCATCTTTGCATCCCTGGGATGAATCCTAGCTGGTCATGGTGTATGATCTTCTTGATATGATTTGCTGTATTCTATTTGCCAGGATTTTGTTGAGTAGTTTTGCATCTGTGTTCATGAGGGAGATTAGTCTGTAGTTCCCCTGGTTTTGGAATCAGTATTATACTTGCCTCCAGAAATGATTTTGGGAGGACTGTTTCCTTTTCAACTTTATTGAAGAGTTTGTGGAGTGTGGAGATTATATCTTCTTTAAATTTCTTGTAGAATTCAGCTGTGAATCCATCAGGACCTGGACTTTTCTTTGTCAGTAGGCTTTTTATTATGTTTTGTATTTTGTTGGCTGTTATTGGCTTATTGAGAGCTATTGTATCTTCTTGATTCAGTTTTGGTAATTTGTACCATTCGAGGAATCTGTCCATTTCTTCTGTGTCTTCTATTCCGTGAGCGTAAAGATTCTTGAAGTAACTATAATAATCTTCTGAATTTCTGCTGGGTCTGCTGTGATTTCACCCTTTTCATTCCTTATTGCTTGTACTTGAATTTTCTCTTGCCTCTTTTTGATGAGGTTGGCTAGAGGCTTATCAACTTTATTTAGCCTTTCAAAGAACCAACTTTTTGATTTGTGGATTCTTTGAACTATTTTCTTCATCTCAATTGAATTAATTTCTGCTCTAGTCTTTATGATTTCTTCCCGTCTTTGCACTCTGGGTTTCGTTTGCTCTTCTTTTTCTAGTTGTTGGAGGTGCAACATTAGGGTGCTAATTTGTTCCCATTCTGTTTTCCTAATGTGTGAGTTCATAGCTATGATTTTCCCTCTAAGAACTGCTTTCATCGCATCCCATAAATTCCGGTAAGTTGTACTTGAATTTTCATTGAATTGTAGATATTGTTGAATTTCTTGTTGAATTTCTTCTGTGACCCATTGATTGCTGAGTAGGGTGTTGTTTAGTTTCCATGAGTTTAGTGGGTTTTTCTGGTTTCTTTTGTCATTTGTTTCCAGTTTCATTGCATTGTGGTCAGATAGTATGCATGGGATAATTTCTATTTTCTTGCATATACTTAGGTATGACCTCTGGACTAGTATGTGGTCTATTTTGGAAAATGACCTGTGTGCAGCTGAAAAAAAAATGTATATTCAGCTGTGATTGGGTGGAACACTCTGTATATGTTCACCAGGTCCATTTGTTCCAAGCTCTGGTTCAGTTCTGCTACTTCCTTGCTAATTTTTTGTCTGGTTGACCTGTCTTTTTGAGATAAGGGTGTGTTAAGGCCTCCTGTTAAGATTGTGTTCTTAGACATTAAGTTTTTCATGTCCGTTAAGATTTGTCTTACATAGTTGGGTACTCCTGTGTTTGGTGCATAAATATTTATGAGTGTTACTTCTTGCTCTTGAATTTTTCCCCTGACCAATAATAGTGGCCTTCTTCGTGTCGTTTGATCATTCTTGCTTTGAAGTTGAGACTGTCTGAGAACAGAATTGCTACTCCTGCTTTTTTCTGAGGTGGTGGGCCATGTAGTATTGTTTTCCATCCTTTGACTTTGAGCCTATGAATGTCTTTTTGAGTTAAGTGTGTTTCTTGTATACAGCATATTGTTGGATTTTGTTTCCTAATCCACTGTGCCTAGCTTGTTTTTTTGTGGTTTCATCTCCAAGATCACATTTGAATTTGCAATAATACAAAAAACATACAATACTATACATTGGCTGAAATAGTTTGCCAATAAATGTATTGATAAACTTTTATTTCCCTCAGAAACATACAAGAAATGTTCACAGTAGATTTGTAACATATTTTGAAATTGGGAGTGATATCAGTGCTACAAGTCACTCCTAACCTCAACTACAAAATGACATTTTTGTCTTGTTTAATTTAATGACATTCTACTCTGCATATCATCAGTCCTTATTTCATAAAGAAACGAAGCCCATAAAGTGTTGTAATGAATGTAAGATTTATCTAAAGTCAATACTGAATACTAGATTTTGAAGAAACTAAGGCTTTCCACCAGACCTCTTCTTTGAATATCTTTTCTTTTAAAGTCCTTGTATTGATTCCTTGGGTTCTTATTTTGGCAAATGAAAGCCAAGCTGGATGAGTTTATGAACCTCAGTGACTATGAGTGCCATAGTGGCGTCAGTCACTATGGCAGCAGTGAAGGTGAGTGGCAGGGACCATGTGCTGATCTCGTGGCTCCCTGTTCTCTTGTACCTTGTGATTGTGCTGGCCAACTCCTGGGAAGCTCCTTCCCCTGTGGTGGTTCTCCATAGCTACTCTCTTGCAGTCCCAAAAAGCTTACCTTCATGAACTGTCACTATGGTGCTATTTGAGAGTACTTTGTGATTTGTTCAGATAACATTGTAACCAAAATTTCAGTAAAATGAGATTCAAATTGACTGCAGTCAGCAGTGTTGTCATTGCAGAAACACTTAGGTATGAAGCCTTTCTTGAAAAGTTCTTTGAAACAGATTTGATATATATTTGCAATGCTATTGATTTGTAATTTCTCTTTTCAGGTACTCTTTCAGGGCCCCTGCTAGTGTACCATACAGTAATCTGTAGTGAGTTAGTGCTATTGATTTGTGCTTAAATGCTGATTATACTTGATTGACTGCTTTAAATCTTTTCTTGATCAATAGTTATTCAAACGTTGATTTACTGCTGTTTATTACTGATGATTTTAAAATTAGTTCTCATAAAGAGAAGCCCCTGGCTCCTAATTTCCCTTAATCGTTTTCCTCTTGCCTGTGCCTGCAAGCATTTGTGAAGAAAACGGAAGAGATAGCCTCCTGTTGCCTTTAACAACACAGATAAAATTCCCTTCTCATTTCTCCCCGTGCCCAACAATGATAAAAGGAATTTATATTTTTATAAATGGTGACTAGAAGACAGGTGTTATTTTCACAAATTGTAACAGAATCAATTCAAGTATTTATTAACCTTTTGATTAGCTACTCTTTAGACTTAAATTTCCTGCTTAGTTAACATATTAAGTTAAAAAAAAGTTACCTGAAGTCTACTTAATTTTATTACACTTGCAAAAATATCTCCATTTTAGGGTGATAAGTTTTGATGCTGTGTATTTTAGAATTCCATATTTGAGCTTCATAATCTTTTTTGTGTGTCTTCTTCCTATATTAAAGGGATGGAAGTTTAAAGAGATAAAGTGACTTGCCTGAAGTCCTGTTGTCCTTGTATGTGTTTAATTATTGGTGCTGGCAGTTTAACTTAGTGCTTTGCCCTTACTAAGTCTATACACCAGCCCTCTATATTATTAAGAACTGAGATGGTACTTTTGGGTAAGGTGATTAATCATTGTCCATTAAATTAGATATATGTCAGAACTTGGATGAATGATCATGAGATGAGAGTTAATTATAATGCAAATTAAACTTCCATTAAAATGAAGTTCATTGTTTATTTTGGTAATGGTGGAATTCAACAATAGTTGCTTTAGTTACAACCTGTTCAACAAAAGTAATAGCCAGATACTAGCACTATAGACAGTAGACAGCAGAGAGGCAGAGAGGCGCTGAATATCTCCTGGAAGGCAAGTGGGGCTTCTTGCATATGGTCACCATCACAAGGTTTATACTTTAGAGTTATTTCTAAGGTTATCAATTATTTTTTTGGATCTGAGCCAATGAATGTATTTGTACTTGTCTGTAGATTTTAATAATGTTAGAAGGTTTACAAAAATCCTGAGATAGGGGTGTGAAGAGATTGATAGGAGAGATGTTAATGCTGTTTGTGCTTCATTTAAACTGAAGAAGTTTATCTTTCAAGGATTATATCATCCTAAAGGTAAGTTTAGTTAGTACTGATAGCAGTAATGACTAATTACTTAAAATAAGCTTTTTAAATGAAAATACTGCTTGGTCGTAAATTTGTGGTATATATCAGATTTCACGGATAGTATTCTGATGTGTAATTATGAGCTCTAAGTGTAACAAACAAATGGTGATACATTATGGAGTAGTTCTTTTCATCTGAAAATGTTTTAAGAATATCCAAAATTACATATCTGAGACTAGATAAATTCCTGGGAGGCAAAGTTGATTTATTTTCAAGCCTAGTATGAAAACTATTAGAAACAAACTTAGGGTTGCTTTCTAATATTTCACAAAATATCTGAATTAATTAAAGTACTGGTTCTAATTATTTCCCTCTCTATACCAAGAGTAAGAATTTATTTTAAAGATTATGTTTTAATATATATAATTTTTTCTTTAATTTACTATTGACCTTTACTTCTGCAGAACTGTTAATATGCTTAAAGACTTTTTCATAATGATTAAGCACATCATTTCAGATTCTTTATGTTACAATATTTTAATTCAAACATAAGTAGCTCAAGATTTTTTGTGTGATTATTTGCTTGTCTTTTCAAGACTATTCTCTGTCTTATGGTCCTTTCTCTTAAGGCTGTATTATATATTTGTCACTCTGCTTCATTAAAGCATAAATGGTTTTATTTGGCAGTGATAATACATTCTGGAACAACACAAATTAGAATAAGAAAAATATTTGAGGTACTTAGGTGGAGAATTGTCTTTTTACAGCAGCATTCTCAAATTAGAAGTTGATGATTTGTGAATGTAGAGCCGGCCTTACATTCCTAGGATCAGGCTCACTCACTAGCAGTCTGTTAATGCATATTAATGCATTTTATTTGTTAATATTTTATTGAAGATTCTTATGTGCATGTTCATAGGGCTTATTGATCTGTATTCTTCTTATAGTGTTATTATTTGTGTAAGAGAATAATGCTGATCTTATAAAATGAATTGGGAACTGTATATTCCTTTAGTGTTTCCTGGAAGATATTTTATAGACTTGGTTCTATTTCCTCTTTAAATGTTAGGTACATTTTACCATGAAACTCTCTAGACCTGGATTTTTCTTTTTTTACATAAGTCTGAAAAGCAAATTCATTTGTTAATAGACATTTAACTTTTCAAGTTATCTCAGGAATTCCCACTGGCATCAATTTTGCACCACAGAGGATATTTGGCAATGTCTAAAAATTATAGCAATTTTCAAAATTCCAAATCTAAGTCTCTTTAAGACTTGAGGCAAACTCTTATTTACCACTAGAAGAAGGGGTTCCCTGTGAAATTTGAGAATATTTAGGCATGGAGGCCAGGAGTACCCTAAAGGGCTGGCCAAATAGCTCAGTGGATTAAAGCGCGTGCATACAGACACAAGGGCCAGGTCAATCTTGTGCCTGCTGTGCTGGCCCCACCCCTGGGGCGTGCTGAGGCAACTGTTGATACTGGGTGTGGTAGCACTTGCCTGTGATCCCAGCACCTGGGAGGCTGTAAACAGGAGAATCACAATGGTTCCAATCTAATAGTGAGACCCTGGACATCCTGTAGACCCTTCCCTAAAATACAGAAAAAAAAAAAAGAATAATAAAAAACAAACAGAAACCTGGCCCAAAATATTAATAGTGCCAACACTAAAAAAACTCTTGTCATTTTTTTTATATGAGTGAATTTTGATAATATGTACATTTTCATGGGATTTGTCCATTTTCGCTAAGTCATTGACTTTACAGCCATACAGTTCCTCACAGTATTTTCTCATTATCCTTTTAATATTTGTAAACTCTTATTACTTTAGTGTTTTTTACATGCCTACTTCTATTTAATATACTAGACTTTTAGTTTTTATGAAGTCCTAGGTTGTATTTATTTATTTATATTTATGTATTTAGTACAGCGTCTCACTGCGCAAATTGGGCTTGTCGTCATCCTCCTGTTTTTAGTCTCTCAAGTGCTGGGATTACAGGTGCACACCACCATGCCCAGTCTCAGTCGCCATCTCAGTGCTCCCTGGGGCTGGGGCCGGCACAGCAAAAAGTTGGCACTTTTGCAGCCTAGAGATTTTGATGATTGGGATCTTGCTGATTTACCTTTATTCCCTAAAGGTATCATGTTTTGATGCAAAGCACTTTATTTCTTTTTAATGGGACTAATTTCTTCAGCAAGCATACCTCCTTTCACCTTAACTTATATATAAATCTTTTTGGGCCAGAATTTTAAGTTTTTCAAAATTTTCTACTCTGCATTTTCATCCTGATACTGTCAAAACTACATTTGTGACTAAATATAGCCAGCAGTACTCACACCACATCCTGTGTGTTGGGCTCCTTTGAAATTTCCTCCACCAAATCAACTCATCTGCTATCCTTAAACTCAGCCTCAAAGTCCCAGGACATGGAACAAATAGATAAATTTTTGCCAGTGTGTAATGTACTGTCCCTAGAGTCCATTTCTCAACAGATTCTGAGTCTAGTGTTTACTATTTACATTCTCACCAACATTCTGTTCCGCAGTGCCCAGACCAGAAACATGCATCTGGCTCTGCTTATAGTCTTCTAGGCTTTCTTCAGCCTGTTCCTCCATGTTTTCCAAACTCTGTACAAACTGGTTCCAGTAACTTTTGACCTACATGGTCAGGTATTGTCACAGCGAAAGCCTCACCTCTGTGGTGCCAGTTTGTGTCTCAGTCACTTCCACATTGCTGGGATGAAGATGCAGCCATCTGTAGGTAAGGGACCACCAGGTTCTGTTTCCATGTGGAACTCAGTGCAGAGCCCACAGCTTGCTCATTTCATGTTGATCTTACCCTAGAAGGAGTAGTCCATTCAGTGGCCTGTGTGGTTGGTGTTTTGCTTACCATTTTCCAGAGGGAGACAGTGCAGTGAGTCCATATTACAGGAATTCAGATCTTAGTGCACTTAGCTAATTTTCTGTGATCTAGGTCTGAGCTCAGAAAATGAATTTTCTTTTGAATTTCTGTTATCAGTGTTGTATTTTTTAATTTCTTTTAAAAAAATCATTTACTGTTGAAAGTTTCTGTTTGAATACTAGAAGCCATGAAATGCCATTTATTTATACGCAAAATTGCTTTTGGATTCATATATATGTCCCTTTTATGAATACTTTCATGGACAAAATGCATTTTACTAGTGTTAATTATATAAGAGAATTTATGGTTTTAAAAAATCTCCTTCATGTATATTACCTTACTTTTGCCAGAGAATAACCAGATGACATGGACTAGGATAATATATTTATTCCTTTTTGCACATGAAGCATTTGATATCCAGAGAAGTCAAGAAATTTGTCTAACTTTTATTAAACAATAGATCTTAGATGAGAAACTGGACATTTTGGTCTTCAGCTGCTGTCCATGTCCACGGCACCCTGAACGCACCTGATCTTATTTGATCCTCAGTTGTTTTTCTCTTATGTCATGTTACCTCACAAATGTCTTTCATAAAATTTTTATGAGACACAGAAGCAGTTTGCTGTAAAAGTAGATATTTTATTGAGCCTACTTCTTATTCTGAATTATATTTTAAAACAAATTATATTCTATCCACTTTTTCAATTCTTATATTTTACTGTATGATATCTATTCCACCCAAGAATCTTCTGATGTGTTGTTTACTGTTCTGAATATGAAAGTGATACAACCTGAGTCATGAGCATGATCAAGTAGAAGACTGGAAGCACCTCATCATTGGCCCTGCCTCTTGTGCATGGCATGTGCATTCAGGTACCATGGTGGGGCACTAGCAGGAAAATAGAGTGATGTGCCTTGATCTCTCTGAAATTAATGGTATTGGAGGCCAAGGAACAGAAAATTACCATCATTTATTTTAATTGTAGTTATAAAAATTTAATATTAGAAGCATGTTGAAATTAACATCAATAAATGACTTATGCCAAAAGCTTTTGAAGAGCATTTACAGAATACATTCAGTAAAGAGGCTCAGTATTGAACTATTTTCACATTCTTCATAAAGCTATAAGTAGCCTATATATTTAACAGTTTTTAGGACAATATACCTAGCAGTTTCAGTGCTTGTGGAAGTGTACCCAGAATGTGTTAATATGACTTTTCTCAATGATACATAGAAAACTTTTTCTTATTTAAAAATGTTCCTGGCAGATTGACACTGATCTGACCAGGCACCTCCATGAAATTAGGCTTATGGAGACCTGTGTTTTCAGTTGTGTGCATTAATCCCACGGTTCTCTGTGCCCACAGATTGAGTAGCGGTTCTGTTGAAGACAGCTTAGGGCTTGTGGTTGACATGTACTCTGTGCTGCTGAAAACTGTGGGAGCTGCTCATCACAAAGAGGAATGAGTGCTCCAATAATTTAATTTGATAAAATTGAAGAACATACTTTAAGAGAAAGACTTGTTATGACAAGTAAAGATTTCTTTTGTCAGTTGGGTACAGTAGAAGCTACAAGATGAAATGTTTGCAGAATTGAGGCAGGGTGAGTCATCCAAGTGACACCAATATTCTTCATAAAATGTGAGATCAGCTGATTGCATTGACTGTTTTATTTGTGTTACAGCTTTCTGAGTTTTTCTTTTACATAACACCATGTAACAGGTACAAATAAAACAAAGCAAGTGATTAGGTACTCGAGAGGGTTTGACAGGACAGTAATGAATCCAGTCACTCACTGGGAGAAATATTGGGACATTAACCAACTCCAAGGTTGGCTGTCTGCTTATAGCTATAGGTTCTGATTTATCTCAGTTGTATGGATCCATCCATGTGACAAATGTATGCTTGTCAACATGTTGGGAGTACAGGCACAGCCCAAGGCAAGTCTTGCATGATTGGTGTGGTACACGATGGCAGGATGGTTGCTTTCCTTGGCAGGTACAAACATTACAGTGACATTTTCTTTTTTTTTTTTTTTTTAATTTTGGTACAGTTTTTATTAAAAGGATTTGACATACAAGAGTGTTTCATCTACAGAGACAATTTGACTTATACCTTTCTAATTTAGATGCACTTTATTTCTTTTGCCTAATTGTTCAGACTTATAGTACCTGGCTGAATAAAAGTGGTCAAAATGGACATTGTTATTTTACATCTTGTTCATGTAGTAATACAGTGACATTTTCAAATGGATGACTCTAGTGATGCCATCTGGGGTATCAAGGGCCTTTGCACAAGCCACATCTCCACCCTTTTTATTTTTATACAGACTTGCTAAGTTGTTCAGTTGCCCACACTAGTGCCAAACTTGTGATTCTCCTGCCTCAGCCTCCTAACTGATGAGGTTACAGGTATGTGACCCAATGCCCAGCTTAATAGAGATTTTTATACACACACATGTACACATTAGTTAGAATATCCATAAAACCTTGTTGGACCTATTCACATCTCACTGATTATGCCACAGGGCTCTCATGTGTTATCTTGGGAAGTGTGTCAGGTGGCCTGGATTTAAGCTTCAGTATTCTGAAAGGCTATGTCATATCATCTGTATAAATAAAACAAGTGGGGTCAGGGACATGGCTCAGTGGAATAAGTGCTTCCCTGGCAAGTGCAAGGGCCTGAGTTCAATCCTCAGTTCTGCCAAAAAACAAAAAAACGCAAAACACACAAGCAACATGACTTATTTACAGCTGTCCTTCCCTTATTGTGGAGGCTGCATTCTGGACACCCCTGCCATAGGTGAAAATCAGAGTAGTGACATATTTATTTTAATATTTACTTATATTTTAAGGCCTTATAAACCCTTCCTACACTCTTATAAACCTTTTCTACAATTTAAAAAAGACTTCTAATGTTTGTAACCATTGTTTAAACTTATAAACCTACACAATTTTAACAACATATATGTACTGTATGGTCCTGCAAAATAGCAAAAAGTCCGTGATGAATAATTTAAAAATTTCTTGAAAACCTGCTGAAACAATGAGTCTGCAAAAGGCAAACCACAACATAACAAGGTACTGGGCTGGCAAGATAGCTCAGTAGTATAAAGTACCTGCTTAGGCTAGCTTAGGCAGGCACAGGGGATGGCGATTCAGTGCCCCAGCACCACATGCCGTGCCAGCCCAGCCCTCAGGGCAGGCTGACCCGCACCTCCCCCCAAAGAAAGACATAGCAAGGTAATACTGTATATTAAGATTGTTGTTAAGATCAACTTCTAAAATTATAAATGTTTCCTAAGTCTTAATTGGCAATAAACTTCTTGATTTCACTATAGATGCTTGCCCAGTTACATTTGTAGAATTGTTTTTTAAATTATTTCTCTCCAAATCTCTACCTAATAATACCTCTCACTTCACATTTTTTTTTTTTTTGTCTTTTTGAGACAGGGTCTCACTATGCAGTTCAGGCTGGCCTCGAGCTCACTTTGTAGCTCAGGCTGGTCTCGAACTCACAACAATCCTCCTGCCTCAGCCTCTCGAGTGCTGGGATTACAGGCATGCGCCACCACGCCCGGCTTCACTTCACATATTTTGATTTTACTGCCAAAATATTGTCCTGTTATGACATGAAATTGTAAACATTGTTTTTCTGTCTATCAAGATGCCTGCGCCACTGGGAATGATGGCCAGTACCTGTAAACTCCAGCTATTTGGGAGGCTGAGGCAGGAGGATCACAAGGGTGGGCAATTCAGTGATATTTTCTCTTAGAATAAACTTCGATAAATGATCTGGGGATGTTGCTCAGTGGTAGAACACTCACCTCATAAGCAGAAGGCCCAGTGTTCAATCCTGAGAGCCACAAATTTTTTTAAAAAAGGTTATTCTTAGGGTTTTTTGTTTTTTGTCTTATGGGGTAAGAAATTGTTCTGTTGCCTTTCTTATTTTAGCGGTGGGGATTCAGCTACAGTTTTAAACAAAGTCTGCACTGTAGGAAACAAAACACAAAGAGGAGGGTACTGGTGCTCATGCTGTGGCCGCTCCGTGTGTGTGCTGCTGCTTGCCTCCACATGCCTCGTGTGTTCCACAAGTGCTCTTGATGCCCCAGAGCACACTGCATCCATCAGTCTGTTAGAACTTGTAACCTGCCTTTCTTGGGGCCCTTGGTCTTTTCAACAGCTCGTTGAGAGGAGGGGGAGGAGGGAAGTCCACAAGGAAGGTGGAAATGCTCCCGATGTTTCTGCTCTATGTCCAGTTACATTGCCAATTCAAGTTTTCTAGGTAAGTTGCACTGTATAATCGTTTGTGAAATGGGATTTTGTAAAACACATCTACCTAACAGACTGCTGTAAGAATGCACTAGGTCAGCGTTTGCACTAGTATGGTACATGAGTGCCCAGACAGAGTGACTGCACAGGAAATGGGCTCTCATATCTTCCGTGCTACCCACGTGGCATACTTTCTGATAGTCTATTTCTCTCCTTTCTCAATTCACAGCATCTAATTAGCCTAGTCTGCCTTTACAAAGAAGGGAAGTAGATAGGAGTACAGGTTCTGGAAGTAGAACTGGTGCTCAGATGTGCATCTGCCATCCACTTGCTGTGCTCAAAGCTTTGCTGAACCCTATCCAGTCCTTCTTGCTCTTATCTGTAAAACAACATTGGTAACAGGATCTTGCCTCAGAGCCAGCTTTGGAACTATACTGTCTATGTTTGTGCACATGTATAATGTAGTGAAATCATGCAGAAAACATCTAGCATGGTGCTTGACATAAAATAACCATTGAATGAATGTGAGTTCCATCATTTTATTGCCACATCTTTAGTTCCTGCTGCCATCTAAGTCTGCAAACCTTTTAGCAACAAAGAACAGCACTTTGAAGATGTTAAGGCCTCCAGACTAAACACTGGAGTGCTAGGATCATGCTTTGACCTGCTATTGCATTTCCAAGGAATCTGGGCACATTAGGGCTCTCATAATTACTTGAGAATAAGAATGGCAATCCATGGATATATAGCAAAAAGACTTTGAAATCATCAGATGGCTTAGTGTGCTTGAAAACTTTATGCCTCAAAAATGTAAAATTTGTGTGTACAAGATGTTTTTTAAAGATGTGCCAGGGTCAGAAACTGAAGAGTCTTGCCCATTGTAGCTGGACACTTGGACTCTCCTGGTAGCTTTGAATGGCTGTTGAGAGGTTAAATGGTCATAGCTGGCAGATGCAAAGATTTTACTTCTAGAACTTACTGTTAGCGATTTAGCAAAGAGTGTTGGATGTGAGGTTATAGGTGGAATAGCAGTTACAAACTATAATGCAGTAGTGAAGCACATTATGTGGCGGCCAAAACTAAAAGTGAACATGGAAAAGCCAAGACCTTCTATGGTACGAACAAGACTTCAGTGAATTGGATTTGAAGAATGTGGGTCTTCAGCAGGGGAGGTGAGCTCTGAGTTCTACACAACCTTTGCAGCCCTGTCTTTTTTCACGATACATACATTTTTTATTTTATTTTATTTTTTATTTTATTGAAGTACAAATATCAGTCGGACAGTTTCAAGACACCTTAACAAGACAGATTTGATAAATTAATACATTGCAAACTGTTTTCATAATGTTTTGGTATCGTACAAGGTGCATATATGATATTATATTTACAGATATTATTTTTTATTTTTATTTTTATTTTTTTTTTATTTTTTTTGTCTTTTTTGAGACAGGGTCTCACTGTGCAGTTCAGGCTGGCCTTAAGCTCACTTTGTAGCTCAGGCTGGTCTCGAACTCACAACAATCCTCCTGCCTCAGCCTCCCTAGTGCTGGGATTACAGGCATGTGCCACCACGCCCGGCTACAGATATTATTTTAGCAGATGTCTCTTATCAGTGAATTAAGAGTGTATCTGCTAACTTATCTTATTTTTTATACCTGAATTATATCAAAAATTCAATAATTATTTTTTTAGTGGATGACCATAGTACTAGAAGCCGACATAATATCCTGTCCACAGTCCAACACAGTCCAGCATTCTGCAACCATAGGGGATTATTCAAAGAAATTGTCGACCATATCCATTTACAGCTCAGCTTAATATTATGGGCTCACGATGTATACTTCATTTTTATACTTTTATACTTTTCTGCTGGATGGTTAAGACCTAGGTAGATCAAAATTTATATACCAACACATGAACTTTATATTTCCTATGTGGTCATTGAAGTCTTCTCAGGGTTTATCTTGTAGTCCTGTACATTATTCTGTAGTTCCTTTGTCTGTGTCATCCATGTGGATGAGTCACGGCCAATGCTTGACCAGATTGCTCTCTGTGAGAGCCTGAGAGAAAGTTTTCTCTTCATGTGACTCTCCCCAGGC
>PVKA01047927.1:0-14057 GCA_004027165.1 Ctenomys sociabilis
GGAGGAGGTGGAGGAAGAGCAACCCTTTATAACTACTAATAGCAAGCATCCTAGATCAATCATGCCTAAATTTGAGGAAGTAGCACAATCAAGTGAAGAGCTTATTAATAAACAAATATGTGAGCCAAATGACCTGGAATTTCTTATATTTTAGGTAGGGAGTGCGCCTCAAAATTTGTATTTCTCAAGTACCCCTTTGAAGATGATATGACCGGCATAGGAGCCACACCATTAGAGCGGTGCCAGCATAGAATATATGGGCTGAGAGCTCTAATACATGTGCTTTAGATACAAATGCAAATGCAAGGAAACAACTCATCTATTGTGCCATCAGAGAAGACTTATACAATATGCTTAGATCATAATGAAATGAGATATAAGAAATAAAGATAGTCAAAAAGGAAACAAGGTAAGTCATACTTTAAAATTGTACTTAAAAAATGATGTGACTTGAAGATAGAAAATTGTTGGAGCAGAATCCACACTCCAGAAGGGAACAGCTTAGACAGGAAACAGAGAGAGTAGTTTCCTGTAAGTCAGAAAAGTTTTGTCAAAAAATATATTAAACGGTACAGAGAAATTGAACAGAATACAATAGAAAAAGTTAAGAGAGCATCTGCAATTTATCTGTGGATCACATGTCTACAAGTGACTTAACTGAGCTTGCAGGACAAAGTGAAAGAGGAAGTTTCTCATTAAGGACAAACCCTGCAGCAGAAAACAACAACAGACTGGCAGTCGCTGTATTATACAAGGAGAATGTGGGACTCTGTTACCAGTGTGTCCTCTTATAGGCAAAATTCGGTCAGTAGTCAAGTACAAGCACCTACAATAACCCCAGAAAGAATGGTTGTTGGGAAGCAATTCTAAGTAGAAGTTGACTGCTTGAACCTGAGACACTTCAGGGCTCCCTGTGATATATTCATACAGAATTGAGTGATCAACCATAGGAGATAGGTGGTGGTTCAAAAGAAGGATGCTAAAAGCCCCCTTGAGGGTTTTGACATAAAAGACCTAGTACTTACTCTGTTTGCCTTAAATTAGGTTTAATTTGAGTTGCACTAGATTTGGAAGTTACAACAATAGAACGCTTGACCTATCTATTGGTACATGCATCCATCAAAGATCTAAGGTCTAATTGTCTTCCTTATGCATGAATACAAGTAGGGACACATGTTGACTTGGACACTGTCCCAAAAATGTACATCATAAAAAGAAACCACACTCTCAAATTAAATTTCTTTTTCTTTCTTTTGTCCTTTTTCTTCTTCCTTCCTTTCTTCCTTTTTATTTATTTGTTTGTTTGTTTGTTTCTCTTTATTATTTTATGAGTACATGTTTTTCTTTCTTTGCTTTTTCTTCACTTGTTTACAGAAGGTTAGGGAAACTCATCAAAAACAGAAAAAAAATCACATAGAAGCAATAAGGAATGGAAAAAGTGAAATCTTCACAGACTCAGTGGAAATTCAGATCATTATCAATAGCTACTGCAAGAATCTTTACATTCAAAGAATAGAAGACACAGAAGAAGTGGACAGATTCCTTGAAATGTACAAATTACCAAAACTGGATAAAGAAGATATAATAACTCTCAATAAGCCACTAACAGCCAGTGAGATACTAAACACAATAAAAAGCTTGCTGAGAAAGAAAAGTCCACGTCCTGGTGGATTTACAGCTGTATTCCACAAGAAATTTATAGAAGATATAATACCTACACTCTTCAAACTCTTCAATGAAATTGAAAAAGGAAGCAGTATTCCCAAAATTATTTCTCGGGGAAAGCATTATTCTGATTTCAAAACCAGGGCAAGAAACAACTAAACAGAACGATAGGTGAATCTCCCTCATGAACATAAATTCAAAAATCCTAAATAAAATCCTAACAAATACAATACAGCAAATCATCAAGAAGATCATACACCATAACCAGGTATAATTCATCCCAGGGATGCAAGGATCGTTCAATATTCAAAAAATATATAAATGCAATACACTATATTAATAGACTGAAAACTAAAAATCATACAATCATCTCAATTAGTGCAGAGAAAGCTTTTGACAAAGTCCAACACTCATTCATGTTCAAAGCCCCACAGAAAATTGGAATAGATGGGCTCTAAATCAATTTAATAAAAGCCATCCGTGAAAACCCAATGACTAATATAATTCTAAATGGGGAAAAACTGAAATCTTTTAGTCTTAGATCAGGTACAGGACAACGATGTCCTCTATCACCCTTCACATTCAATATCATTTTAGAATCATTACCTACACCGTTAGACAACAGGTAGAAATAAAAGGAATAAGAATAGGTAAAGAAGATGTTAAACTATCCATATTGGCTGCTGACATGATACTTTACTTGGAAGATCTAAAAATATCACTAGAATTGATACACAAATTCAGTAGTATACCAGGATACAAAGTCAGTACTCTACACAGATAACAAACACATGGAAAGGGAGACGATAGAAATAATAACTTTAAAATAGCACTGGGGAAAATGAAATACCTTGGAATTCACTTAATCAAGGAAGTCAAAGATCTTTTCACAGAAAATTACGGCACCCTAAGAAAAGAGATCGTAGAGGATTTCTGAAAAAGGAAAGGTATTCTCTACTCCTGGATAGGAAGAACCAGCATGGTGAAGATGGTTATAGTCCCAAAATAGTTGTACAGATTTAAGACAATCCCTATCAAACTAAGACCAGTATACAAATCGTTCCTAAAATTTATTTGGAACCAGAAACGATCTAGAATAGCAAAGGCAATCCTGGCCAACAAAGGTAAAGCAGGAAGCATCACAATTTCTGACTTGAAATTATTCTACAAAGCCACTGTGATAAAATCAACATGGTATTGGCAATGAAATATACCTGAGGATCGATGGAATTGATTAGAAGACACAGAGGCTTCTATGAAGACACTCAACCACCTAATCTTCAACAAAGGGGCCAAGCATGCTTACTGGAAGAAAAATAGCTTCTTTAACACATGGTGCTTGAAAAACTAACTTTCTATATGCCAAAAACTAAAATTTACCCAGCTCTATCACCATGCACTAAGTTAAAGTCGAAAAGGATTAAAGATCTAAACAGTAAAACAGAAACACTAAATCTCCTGGAAGAGAAAGTAGGAGGAACTCTTGAAGACATAGGGGTAGGTAAAGAGTTCATAAACAAACATGTATTTTCATGGCAAACACTTGAAAGAATCAACAGTTTCTGCATGGCAAAAGAAATTGTCAACAAATTGAAAAGACAACCCACAAATTTTGAAAAAATTCTAACCAATAAGCAATCAGATAAAGGTCTGTTGTCTCAATATATAAATAATGAAGATATAACAGGGCCCTCAAATGTGAAGTCCCAATTCAGAAATGGGCATCTGAGATGAATACAAACTTCTTAGAGGACAAATTTAAAGAAGCAAATAAATGTATGAAAAAATGCTCCACATCGCTGGCCATCTGTGAAATGCAAATAAAAATAACACTGAGATACCATCTCACTCCAGAAAGAAATGCTATCATAAGGAATTCAACCAACAATAAATGTTGGAGAGGTTGTGGGCAAAAGTGAACACTTCTCCACTGCTGGTGGAAATGTAGACTGGTACAACCATTGTGGAGGTCAGTGTAGAGACTCCTCAAAAGAGTAGGCCTGGAAATCCTATTCAAGCCAGCTATTCCCCTACTGGGAATTTTCCTAGAGGAACTGAAAACATTATATCATAATGATATATGTGTACCTATGTTTATAGCAGCACAATTTGTGATAACAAAATCTTGGAAACATCCAATATGCCTGTCACATGATGAATGCTTGAAAAAGATGTGGTATTTCTATACAATTGAGTATTACTCAGCTATAAAGAATGATAAACTTGAAGTATTTACATTGTAGTGAATATCACATGAACTTATACTCATAAGTGAAATAAATCAGACACACATGGGCAAATATCATTTAGTCTCCCTATTATAATAAATCAAAAGAAGAAATACAAATAGAAAACTATAGTGACAACTAAAAAGAATTTAGTCATATAGGGTAAGCTGAACTGCATATGTTGCAGGGTAATAATCATCTTCTCTTCTGGATGGTTAACAACCTAATTTTGATGATCAAAATTGAAGAAACAAAAGTGATACAAGGTTAGCCAACATTTTGGCCATGGCTTTTCAAGTTCAGCGAAGACTCGGGACATAGGAGAACCTGTGCTGTAACATCATAGAACTCCGTTGTGCTCCATATTTTCTAATCAAGGAGATTACGGAGCCATAGAGGAATGCAATCAATGATCGATAGTGTGCCCAAGGAGAGTCACATTGAGAGAAAACTTTCTCTCAGGTTTTCACAGTGAGTAAACTCATCAGCAATGGCTGTAACTCATCCACATGGCTGACACTGACAAAGGACCTACAGAGTAAGGTACATGGTTACAGGACAAACCCTGATTGGACTTGACTGCCCTCATCAGATACAAAAGTTACAGTTTTTGTCATATGTGTCTTGCTTTGTCTCGGTCTTAACCATCCAGCAGAAAAGTATGAAGATGAGGTATATAAAATAAGGCCATAATAATATGCTGAGCTGTAAATGGCTCTAGTCAACAACTTCTTCAGATAATTCAGTATTATTGTGGACTTGTTGACTGCGTTGGTTTGGTTTGCCGAATTCAAGCACGTAAAAGGGAATACAAAGGTAGAACCATCCTGTGTCTGTAAGAAAAGTACAGATAGGATAAATATGCAGTCCTTTTCCATAATTCTATGAGAAGAAAAATTTGCACTAATAGTGTTTGGACAGGATATCCAGTCAGCTTCTTGTACTATGGATAACCACTAGGAAGATAACAATATAAAAAGTAGTAATGATTGAAACTGTACTATAATTCAGCTTCTAAGAAAAAGTTATACAGCTACATTCTGTTAATTCATTGATTAAAGTCTTCTACTCTAATAGTGTTTGTAGATAGAGTGTAATTTGTGCAACAAAAAAGCCACTATGAAAGCAATGTGCAATGTATTAATTGTTGAATCTGTCCTACTAATTTGAATAAAAACTGTCTCATTGCTTTTTGTTCTTCAATAAAATAAAGATAAATGAAAAAGAAAAAAATAAATAAATAATAAAAGTAATAGGAATAAGTGAAAAGTCAGAAAACATGACAAATACAAATATAAGAAAATATATGCATAAATGAGGGATATATGACCCCAGCATATCCATGACCAAAAAAGAACCTCTCTGTGCCACATAACACTTAGCATAATAAAAGTCCATGACAGGAACAAAATTTGAAAAGGTGTCATGGAAAACCAAAGTATCAAATATAAAGGTAAATCTATTAGAATTATAGTAGACATCAACATAATAACTGTACAAGACAGAATGGCTTAGAGTGAAATGTTTCAAACTCTAACAGATAACATACTGTATGTGTGTGATGAAATACACATACTGAAAAAGTTTGGAGGACAATACCTCATGGTTCATGAATATGAGAAAAAGCGACAGTAGCTATCCTTATTTCACGCAGAATGATTTTCAAGCCAGATCTTTTCAGAGAAGAAAGAGAATGTCACTGTGTATTTGTTAAGGGAACAAATAAATAGGAACAGATAACAATTATCAATGCTTTTCCAGCAAATACTGGTTTACTCAGTTTCCTAAAAGAAACTATTGGATATTAAAAGAAGGTAAAAATCAATGCAACAGAGGATCGCAGTGTAACTCCATCATAAAGAAATAAATGAAAAATAATAACTTATCAGTACAGTTAGACACAACCTTTGAACAAATTGAATTCATAGATATCTATGGTGTGTTTCACCCCCCCAAAAGGAGAATACAGATTCTCCTTAGTATCACATGGGACTTTATCCAAAACAGAACACATAATATCAATAAAGCATACTTACTCAAAAACAAATTAGTCAAAATTATCACCTACATGTCATTACATCATAATACATTTAATAACATAAATCTATGGGAAAGGCACTACTGAAATGATTAAAAGCAGAAGAAAATTAAGATATACCCATCTGAATGAAAAATTATCCAATAAAGAATTAAAGAAAAAATAATGCAATTCCTAGAATCAAATGATAATTGCAATATAACATACAGGAAACTATGGGAAACAGTGAAGGCAGTCATAAGACAAAAGTTATAGTGGTCAATTCCAACAGTAGATTAATAGAGTAAGCACAAATAATCTAATGGTGCAATTCAAGATCCTAAAAAACAAGAAAAGTCAAAACCCAGTGCCAGAATAGGAAACAAATTAAAGACTTGGGAAGAAATAAATGATATTTATTTATTTACTTTTTTGAAAATATTTTTTTATAATTTTAATGAGAAACAAATAGGAATGATATATTTTCAAATCAAATAAGTAGGCCAGTTTCAATAATTAATATATTAGATATTTTTTCTTAGTGGTTAATTGTATAAGATGCAGACATGGCATTCTACTTACAAACACTGTTAGAACAGATCCCTATATTCATTGAATTAAGAGACTGTAGGGTTTGCTGAGAAGGCTCAGTAGAACAAGCACTTCCCTGGCAAGTGCAAGGGCCTGAGTTGAATCCACAGTTCTGTGAAAAAGAAAAAAAAAAAAAAAACCAAGAGACTGTAGCTGCATATCTATCTTAATTATTTTGAAAGTACAGATACAAAATGGTCATTCATTTGTATACATGTATTTGTTTAGTTTTGTCAGTTAAATATTATAGGTATGTGAGTTCAGAAAAATGTTCCCAAACAGTCCAGTGGTCCATAATAGTATTGGGGATTCCATATGTCCAGCAATGTCAGAAGGTGTTGACTTGAGTCCTTTACAGCTCATCATAGTAATGTCTTTATTTCATATAATTCAGTTTAATATTTTCTGCTGGATGGTTAAGAACAAGATAAAGCAAGACCTATGTAGTAATAGATATAGCTTTTGTATCTGATTAAGGTCAGTAAAATACCCTCAGGATATATCCTGAGACCCTATACCATAATTTGTAGATCCTTTGTCTGTGTCAGCCATGTGAATGAGTCACGGACATTGCTTGACCAGCTTGCTTTCCGTGAAAGACTGAAAGAATGCTTTCTCTCCAAGTGACTCTCCTTAGGCACACTCTACATCCTTGATCACTTTCTTCTTTGGCCCCATAATCTACTTGATCAGAAAATTTGGGACACAACTGAGTTGCATGATGTTACAGTACATGTTCTCCTATGTCATGAGTCTTAATCCACCTTGAAAGACTAGGCCCAAGATGTTGGCTGTCCTTGTGGCCTTCCTTTTTCTCTAATTTTTGGTCTGCAAACTTAGGTTGTTAACTCTCCTGAAGACAAGCCTATTGTTATTAACGTACATACTAGGCAATTGAGCTTAACCTCACTATCTGTCTGAATATCAAATATCTTGGGTTTAATATGCAACAGGTATTTTTTCTAAAGTATTGTTATGTTAAACTTTAAGTCACTACAAAATATAACTTAAATTTTTTTTAAAAATAAAATATATCTTAAAATAGGAATAAAGAATTATATATTTTATACATAAGTTTATATATCTAACCATATACAGCATTGTGGAAGGACACCTGTAACACTACTTTTCCTGTCTCCCACTTTCATTCACTATCCCCTCTCCTTTTTAAAAAAACATCTACCTGAGACACACCTTGGCAATAGCTTGCATACCATGACAAGCAACATCTATTCAGAAGACAAGAATGACAGGCATTCTCAGCCTGAGCCTAGTACTACAAATTATCAGCTCCAGTGTAGATGCTTAGTTCACAGGTATCAGCTTATATAGTTAGTCAGGGTGGCAATCCTCCCAATTAACTGCTGTATTCTAAAATCTTCTGAACTTATTGAGCATCACTGTCCTGACCAACTTGTACATATAACTGTATGGCTTTGCCTCTGTCATTTTTCCTAGTTCTTCTCCTTGCTCTCTCTTCATTGTCTAGTCTTCAAGTTTTTGCTTACCTTTTAAATATGTTATATGTTTCTATTTGTATTTCTTCTTTTGAGTTATTATACTAGGGAGACTATATGCTATTTAAAAATGAATGTTTCATTTATTTCACTTATGAGTATATGTTCAAGTGCCATCCACTTAAATATGAAGGTTTTGAGATTTAATTCTTTAAACTTAAGTAATACTCCATTGTATAAAAATACCAAAACTTTTCATCCATTCTTCAGGTGACAGGCATCTTGGATATTTCCAAGATTTGGCTATCACAAATTGTGCTGCTACAAATATAGGTGCACGTATATCACTATGATATGATGTTGTCATTTCCTGCAGGAAAATTCCCAGTAGGGCGATAGCTGGCTTGAATGGAATTTCGAGTCCTATTTTCTTAAGGTGTCTTCACACTGATTTCCATAATGGTTTCACCAGGTTGAATTCTCAGCAGTAGTGGGGAAGTGTTCCCTTTTACCCACAGCCTCTCCAACACTTGTTGTTGGTTGATTTGTTTATGATAGTCATTCTTTCTGGAGTGAGATGGTAGTTCAGTGTTGTTTTAATTTGCATTTAATGGATGTCTAGTGATATGGAGCATTTTTTCATATATTTATTCGCTTCTTTCATTTCGTCCTCTGAGAAGTGTGCATTCATCTCAGATGCCCATTTCTGGATTGGGTCTTTAAATTTGAATGCCCTAATGTATCTTAGTGTTTAATAAATTCTAGAGAACAGACCTTTGTGTGAGTGCTTATTAGTTATGAATTTTTAAAAATTTGTGGGTTGTCTTTTCACTTTGTTGGTAATTTCTTTTGACATGCAAAAACTTCTCAATAAGAGTTGGTCACAGTTGTTAATTCTTTCAAGTGTTTCCTATACTAATATATGTTTGTTCATGGACTCTTGGCCTACTCCTATTTCTTCAAGAGTTCCTCCTACTTTCTCTTCCAGGAGATTTAGTGTTTCTGTTTTCATGTCGAGATCTTTCATCCATTTTGTCTTTAGTTTAGTGCATGATAATAGATCAAGGACAAGTTTTAGTTTTCTGCATGCAGAGAATTGGTTTATCCAGGACCATTTGATAAAGACGCTATCTTTCTTTCACTGAGTATGTTTGTTCTCTTTGTCAGAGATAAGGTGGCCCAGTGTGCTCTTAGAGGCTCCTTTATCTTCTAATCTATTCCACTGATCCTCACGTTTATCTCTTTGCCAATACCATGATGATTTTATCACAGTAGATTTGTAGTATAATTTCACATCAGGGATTGTAATGCCTCTTGCCTTGCCTTTGTTGGCCAGGATTGCCTGTGCTATTCTATGATTTTCCTGGTTCCAAGTAAATTTTAGGAATATTTTCTCTGTTTGTGAGGTATGTTGGTGTTAGTTTGACAGGGATTGCATTAAATCTGTACAATTATTTTGGGAGTATGGCCATCTTCACTATGTGAATTCTTCCTGTCCAGGAGCAGGGAATATTTTTCCCTTTTCTGAAATCTTCGAAGATCTCTTTTTTATGTGTATTGTCATTTTCCTTAGATCGATTTTGACTAATTTACTTAGACTAATTGCACGATACTTCATTTTCATCGGTACTATTTTAAGAGGTATTATTTCTATACTTTCCCTCTCAGTGTGTTTGTTATATGTGTAGAGGAATGCTATTGACTTTAGGATATTGACTTTTATCCTGCTATGCTACTAAATTTTTGTATTAATTCTAGTAGCTTCTTGGTGGCGTTTTTTTGATTTTCCAAGTAAAGTATCATGTCCTCTGCAATAGTTTAACTTCTTCTTTACCTATTCTTTTTCCTTTTATTTCTCTCTCTTGTCTAATGGGTCTAGCTTATGATTCCAGAACGATATTGAATAAGAGTTGTGATACCGGGTATCATTGTGCTGTACCAGATCTAACAGTTAAAGATTTCAATATTTTCCCATTTAGAATTAGGCTGGCTGTTGGGTTTTCATAAATGACTTTTATCAGATTGAAGTGGTGGCCTTCTGTTCCAATTTTCTGTAATACTTTGAACGTGAGTGAGATTTGGATTTTGTCAAAAACCTTTTCTGCATCAATTGAGATGATCATGTACTTTTTAGATTTGCTCATTGATATACTGTATTACATTTATAGATTTTTGAATATTGAACCATGCTTGCATCCATGGAATGAATCCTACCTGGTCATGGTGCATAATCTTCTTGATGGTTTTCTTTATTTTATTTGCTAGGATTTTACTGAGGATTTTTGTATTGATGTTCATGAGGGTGATTGGCCTGTAGTACACTTTCTTAGTTGTATCTCTGCCTCCTTTTGGTATCAGTATAATACTTGCTTCCAGAAGTGATTTTGTGAGGACTGCTTCATTTGCAATTTCCTTGAAGAGTTTGAGGAGTATAGGGAACATATCTTCCATAAGTTTCTTGTAGAACTCAGCTGTAAATGCATCGGGACCTGGACTTTTCTTTTTGGTAGGTTTTTGTTATGTCTTCTATTTCACTGGCTGTTATTGGGGTACTGAGAGTGGTTATATATTGATTCAGTTTTGGTAATTTGTATTTTTTTAGAAATATGTCCATTTATTCTGGGATTTCTATTCTGTGTAAGAAAGATTCTCAAAGTAGCTATTGATAATCTTCTGAATTTCCACTGGGTCTGTGGTGATTCCACCCTTTTCATTCCTTATTGCTTGCATTAGAATTTTTTCTTTCCTCTTTTTGATGATATTACCTAGAATCTTATCAATTTTATTTAATCTTTCAAGTAACCAGCTTCTTCATTCGTTAATGCTTTGAACTATTTTCTTCGTCCTTATTACGTTCATTTTTTTCTCTAATTTTTATGATTTCTCCAGTCTTTGTGCACTGCATTTGGCATGTTCTTTCTTTTCTATTTGGTGGAGGTATACCATTAGGGTGTTTATTTGTTCCCATTCTGTTTTCCTAATTTGTGAATCCACAGCTATAAATTTCCCTCTGAGGTATGCTTGTATCACATGTCATGAATTCTGATAAGTTGTGCTTGAATTTTCATTGAATTTCAGATATTGTTGAATTTCTTGTTTGATATCATCTGTGACCCATTGATTGCTGAGTAGGGTTTTATTTATTTTATTTTATTTTTTTATTTGTAATTTTAAACAAATTTATTTTATATACATTAAATTATGAAAAACTACAAAGAACCAAAGCTCACAAAGCAAAAACCCAGAACTCAGAGAATTATAATCTAAATTTCCTTGCACTGGACATTTTTATTTTTATTTTTTATTTTTATTTTTGTTTTATTGAAGTACAAATATCAATCAGACATTTTTTAAGATACCTTGACAAGATGAATTTGATAAAGTAATACATTGCAAACTATTTTCATAATGTTTTGGTATCTTATAAGGTGCATACATGGTATTATACTTACAGACATTATTATACCGTATGTCTCTTATCATTAAATAGTGCAGCTGTTTGCATATCTTATTTTTTATACTTGAATTACATCAAAGATTCAAAAATTAATACTTTCTACCTTGTTATATTCCTAGTGGTTGTCTATAGTACTATAAGCCGACATAATATCCTATCCAACCACCATTAGTCAAATCTTGCCTCTCATAGAATTATGTAGAAGCACAGCATTATCTATCCCAACTGTACTGACTATACACGCACATCACGATTTTCCTTTCTATACCCCTTCCTTTGTCTACACTTGTCAAAGATGGGCACTCCATTGTCATTCAACTAATTTAGGTGCTTGAACTTGACAACACAATCCAACACAGTCCAGCATTCCACAACAATAGTGAGTTATTCAAAGAAGTTGTTAACCATAGCCATTTACAGCTCAGCTTAGTATTATGGCCCCGCGATGAATACTTCATTTTTATACTTTCCTGCTGGATGGTTAAGACCTAGATAGATCAAGACTTATATACCAACACATGTACTTTATATTTCTTATGTGGTCAGTGAAGTCCCGTCAGGGTTTATCTTATAGTCCTGTACATTATTCTGTAGATCCTTTGTCTGTGTCATCCATGTGGATGAGTCACGGCCAATGCTTGACCAGTTTGCTCTCTGTGAGAGCTTCAGAAAACGTTTTCTCTCCATGTGACTCTCCCCAGCCACACTATAGAACTTTGATCTCTTTCCTCTGTGGCTCCATAATCTCCTTGTTCAGAAAACTTGGAGCTCAACTGAGTTTCATGATGTTGCAGTACAGGTTCTCCTATGTCCTGAGTCTTCGCTGACCTTGAAAGGCTAGGGCCAAAATGTTGGCTGGCCTTGTGGCTCTTCTATTTCTCCATCTCTGATTTGTGAGTTTTGTTATTAATCATCCAGAAGAAAAGCTGATTAGTATCCTGCAGCATATGCCATTCACTTTACCTTATCTGACTCAATTGATTTTAGTTGTTTTTGTACATTTCTGAGTAGGGTTTTAATTTCCATTTAATTATAGGTTTTTGCTGTCATTTATTTCCAGTTTCATTGTTCTGTGCTCAGATAATGTGCATGGGATAATTTGTTTTCTTGTATATACTTAAGAGTGATGTATGGACCAGTATGTGGTCTATTTTAGAAAATGACCCATGTTCAGCTAAAAAAAATGTGCATTCAGCTGTGTTTGGGTGGAACACTCTGTATATGACCGCTGAGTCCATTTGTTTCAAGGTTCTTTCACTTTTGTTGCTTCTTTGCATATTTTTTGTGTGGCTGACCTACGTTTTTGCTTTAAGGGAGTGTTAAGATCTCCTGTTAAGATTATGGTATGGGATATTAAATTTTTCATGTCCATTAAGGCTTGTTTATATACATGGATGATCCCATGTTTGGTGCATACTTATTTATGTGTGTTATATCTTCCTCTTGAATTTTTCCCCTCACCAGTATATGGTGGCCTTCTTTATTTCACTTGAACATTCTTGGTTTGAAATTGAGACTGTATGAGAACAGGATGGCTATCATTGATTTTTTCTGATATGCTGGGGCATGTAGTATTGTTTTCTATCCTTTGACTTTCAACCTATGAATGTGTTTTTGATTTAAGTGTGTTTCTTGTATACAGCATATTGGTGCATTTTGTTTCCTCATCCACTGTGCCAGTATACTTCTATTAATTGGTGAATTGAGTCCATTTTCATTAATGGTTATAATTGAGATGTGTTGATTTATGATTGACATGTTGTTTACCTGCTATTATTTCATCCTTTTTTTCCTATGTTTAATTGTTTTCCCTATTTGGTGGGTTTCTTCTTCGCCCATTGGTGGAGCTCTGATGATTTTGGTCCCTCTCTAGAACATCTTTCAGTAGTTTGTGAAGGGTTGACTCTGTCATCATGAAATTCTTTAGTTGTTCTTTTTCATAGAAAGTTTTCACTTCTCTATCAAACTTGAAAGAGTTTTGCACAGTATAGTAGTCTGGGATAGAATTTGTTTTCATAGAGGATTTGAAGTATTATGGTCCATGCTCATCTTAGGTTCATGGTTTTTGAAGAGATGTCAGGCATAATTCTGATGGGTTTTCCTTTGAATGTGATCTGCTTCTTTTCACTCAAGACTTTCAGTATCCTATTCTCATGCTGGATTTCTAATATCTTGACTATTATATGTCTCCGTGTGTTTTTATTTGGGTTGAAGTTATTTGGCATTCTGTATGCTTTGTTTACCTGAATGTTAGATTGTTTCCTCCTACTTGGGACATTTTATGCTATTACTTGGGTCCATATTCTTTCTATATCATTTGTGTTGACTACATCTTTCTCACTGATGCCTATGAGCCTAACATTGTCCATCTTTGCATTGTTTTGCAGGTGATGAATTATTTTTTCCTGCATCGTAGTTGTTTTTAAGAGACCTTTTCTTACGTTTTCAATAAGTGCACCAGCGTCTTCAAGATGTGACACTCTGGGTTCGCTTTCACTCCAACAGTTTTGTAGGGTTTTGTTGAAATTTAAGTTCCTCTATATCTCTTTGACTCTGTTTCATGTGATCTGTTTCTTTGCTGTATTGCTCATTGAAGAAGTCCATCATTTTTTTAATCTCTTCTTTTTTTTTTTTTTTTTTTT
>PVKA01047928.1:0-14059 GCA_004027165.1 Ctenomys sociabilis
ATCAGACAGTTTCAAGACACCTTAACCATACAGAGTCGATGAATTAATACATTGCAAACTGTTTTCATAACGTTTTGGTATTGTACAAGGTGCATACATGAAATTATATTTACAGGTTTTTTTATAGCTGAATTATATCAAAGATTCAATAATTATTTACCTAGTGGATGACCATAGCACTAAAAGCCGACATAATATTATATTATTTTCTTTGTCCCTATTGCATTAGTTTCTGCTCTAATCTTTATAACTTGCTCTTCTCTTTGGGCTTTCAGTTTGGTTTGCTCTTCCTTTTCTAGATGTTTGAGGTATAGCATTAGGGTATTTATTTGTTCCCATTCTGTTTTCATAATGTATGAGTTCACAGCTATAAATTTACCTCTAAGAACTGCTTTCATTGCATCCCATAAATTCTGATAGATTGTGGTTGAATTTTCATTGAATTGTAGATGTTGTTTAATTTCTTGTTTAATTTTACCTGTAACCCATTGGTTGCTGAGGAGTGTGTTGTTTAATTTCCATGTATATATAGGGTTTTTTCCTGGTTTCTTTTGTCATTTATTTCCAGTTTCATTGCACTGTGGTCTGATAATACTCATGGGATAATTTCTGTTTTCTTGCATAGACATAAGCATGACCTATGGTCTAGTATGTGATATATTTTAGAAAATATCCCATGTGCATGTGAAAAAATGTGTATACTGTTGTGGTTGGGTGGAGCACTCTGTAGAAGTCATCTCAGTCCATTTGTTTCAAGTTCTGGTTCAGTTCTGCTACTTCTTTGCTAATTTTTTGCCTGTTTGACCTATCTTTTTGGGATAAGAAGTGTTAAGATCTCCTGTTAAGATTGTGGTATGGGATATGAGATATTTCATGTCCATTAAGATATGTATTACGTAGTTGGGTGCTCCTATGTTTTGTGCATACATAATTTATGAGTGTTACCTCTTCTTCTTGTAGTTTCCCATAACCAATATATAGTGGCCTTCTTTATTTCATTTGATTATTCTTTGTTTAAAGTTGAGACTATCTGCATACTGGATTGCTACCCCTGCTTCTTTTTGAGGTTCTGGGGCATGTTTTCCTTTGATTTTCTGCCTGTGACTTTCTTTACGAGTTAAGTGTGTTTCTTGTATACAGCGTATTGTTGGATTTTGCTTCCTAATCCACTATGCCAATCTATGTCTTTTAATTGGTGAATTGAATCCATTTACATTGATGGTTGTAATGGAGATGTATTGAATTATGACTCACATGTTATTTATCTCCTGTTGTGTATTTTTTTCTCCTGTGTTTAATTGTTTTCTCTATTTGGTGGGTTCTTTCCAGGCTCATTTGTGGAGTTGTGGTTGTTGTGGTCCCTCTCTAGAATATCTTTTAGTAGTCTGTGTAGGGTTGGCTTTGTCAACATGAAATTATTTAGCTGTTCTATAAAAGAGAGTATTTTACTCTCTCCATCAAACTTGAAAGTTTTTCAGGGCATATCAGTCTGGGCTGGAATTTGTTTTCTTGGAGGACTTTAAGTACTTTACTCCATGCTCTTCTTGACTTGATGGTTTACGAAGAGAAATTTTCCATTATTCTGATGGACTTTCTTTTAAATGTGATATGTTTCTTTTCTCTTGAAGCTTTCAGTATGCTGTTTTTGTGCTGGATTTCTGGGATCTTGACTATTATTTGTCTGGGTGTGTTTTTTTTTTGTTAGGTTGATGTTATTTGGAGTTTTGTATGCTTCAGTTACTGAATGTCAAATTGATTCCACATATTTGGGAAGTTTTCTGCTATTACTTCTGCTTATATTCTTTTTATATCATTTGTATCGACTACTTTCTTATTGTTGCCTATTAGTCTTTTGTTATTTTTCTTTGCATTCTCTTTCAGATGTTGAATTATTTTCTCCTTCATCCTAGTTGTTTTTAAGAGATCTTTTCTTGCTTTTCACTAGCTGCAATGGTGTCTTTAAAGTCTGAAACTCTTCAGTTTCATTCAAATGGCTTTCCCAGCCTGTGATTAAGGTTTTAATTTCCTGTGTATCTCTTTGAATCTGCTTCATGCATTGTATTTCTTTCCTATATTACTCATTTAAGGATTCTATCATTTTCTATTCTTCTGTATTTTTTCATCAGTATCTTCTTTAGAAACACTTAGTAATTCATTCATTATAATTGTCATTTCTTTTTTTACTTTAGAGATTGTTTCTGATTTCCCCTGTATGTTTCTGCAGTTGTTTCTTTACTTCAGACACCATTATTTCAGAGATTTCAGGTGTGTGATTTCTAATTTTTTCTATGCCAGTGTTTCCTGCACTTGTTCTGGGTGGGTTTATGGGCTGAGAATGCATTTTTTCTTTCTCTTTATCATTTTTAATAGCAGTCTTCTGATCGTTGGTGTGGAGCTTTGGTACAGTCATTTCCTTAGCAACTACTAATACTCTTACCCAAGAGAGATTATATGTTTAAGGCAGTTATAGTTTTGTATTTACAGAACTATAATTAGGAACACTAATAAGAGGTAGTGATGTTTAGCATTTGACACACTTTTATAACTAATGGATTTGTATTTTAGACTGTAACAGGAAACATGTCTATGTAGCTAAGCAGATATTAAATTGGGAATTTTTATTTAAATTACTTCCCCTAAGTTCTTTCTGATCACCTTGCCTTGGTGTATCTGGGATCTTCTAGGCAGACTAGGTCACCCTGTTTACCTGTAGTGCCCTCTTAGCCAAGAGAGAAAGAGAGAATGTTCTCATAAATCATATTCTAGTGTCTTAGCTTACCTGATCTGGATCTACCAAGTTGCCGCTGCTCCAGATGTGCCTGGCTTGGGTTCTGGCAGCTGTGCTCAGCTTCATGTTGCAGTGCGCTGCACCTGCACTCTGGCTAGAAAGGTATCTGGAGATGGTGTAAGGAAGTTCTGACACACCTGCCCAGTGTGGGCACTGACTGGAAAGGGGATCCTGAGAGCAGGTGAGGGGGCAAAAGGTCCCACGCACACACACTGGGCCTGAGCTCTAGCTTGAAAAGGCAGACACACGTGCATTAAGGAGAATGATCTTCGTTAGATCCACAGTTTTAAATGTTAATATATGCTGAAACATTCTTACAGAGACACTAAGAATAACAAACACTGACCAACTATATGGCCATTCTGTGATTTAAGCACAAGGTAAATACGCAAATCCAGTGTAAGGCAGCCTTCAGTGTTCCCTAAGGCTTTCAGTTAGTTTTAATGTTAGTTACTGATATTTGTGCCTCTGTGTCTCTTTTCTAATGTTTATGGGGTTAATTTGGAAAGAAAAAGACAATATCCCATGCAATTTTCCTATCTTATCAAGAACCTTCTACTTGACATTTCTAGATTATTTGTATTGTCACCAATGGTTTTCTCCTTTATCATAGAAAATTGCTTTTCTTCTCTGAAATTAATTTTTATTGCATCCACTTCTTTTTTCAGTCCCTATTATATTGTCCATTACATTGAGTGATTAAGGACCCATATCTTGTATATATGTTAATATGTATTTATTTCTACTCTATCTAGACCAGTAAGAATAGCCCTTATAGAAGCACATGAGGAATGTTTATGGGAGCTATAGATAAGTGAATGAATAATGAATGGATGAATGAAATGATCATGAGACCAAATCTTTAATGCAAAAATTGTGAAACACTATGTAAATGAGGAAGAAATACATTCCATGAATGGCACTAGAAAGTCAAATTAACTGTGAAGCACTATAAAATACTTCCTAGCTTTAAAGTGCAAGATTAAACAATGGAAATTCCTGGCTCTTATGATCACTTGTTATGAGTCATTGTAGTTCCAACTAATTCTAATTTATTTTATTTCAATTCCTGCATATATCAATGTGTATGTTTCTCTTTAATTTTCTTAATATGCTTAGAAAATTATTCTATGATTTTTCAAGTGTCTGGAAGACTCAAAGATTTATTGTCACCTTAAGTGAACAGCCAGTCTTTTTCTTTTTTCTTTCATCTCCTGCCTCTTCAACTTTCCTATACTGTTTTTTTTTTTTTTTTTTTTTTTTCTTTTTAGTAGGTAAGAGTGGCAATTCTGATTGTTTTGGAGAATTCAATTCCCTTTGGGGAATTAACCAGAAAAGATGACTCATTGATGCGTGGTTTATCACACAGAATGCCAAAACTTGGAAAATGTACTGGCAAGGTAGTTCAGTGGTCTGAAGGGACAGTTTAGGCAAGCTTAGGCCGGCACAGGAGACCCCGGTTTGATCTCCAGCACCGGATGCCATGCCAGCCCTGCATTCAGGGTGGGGTGAGCCAGCCAAAAACAAAACAAAACAAAACAAAACAAAACAAAACAAAACAAAAACAACAAGAACAAGCAGAATTTCAAAATTAGGTCTGACATTGTAAAGTATTTCTAGGTATCTTTCCTATGAGTCCTGGGATGTCCCCTCAGGATGCAGATTCTTTGAAGACTGACTGGAATGCTTAAGTTGACTTTAGTGATAGAACAATAAAAAATTAAAAGCTTTACCCCAGATTGTGAGATAGTGTTATGCTAACTCTCATGCAAGGCCTCCACAGCTTGTAAAACCAACTTTAAGGGACCGGGGAGATGGTGCAGTGGAATAAGTGTTTCCCTGGCAAGTGCAAGAGCCTGAGTTCAATCCCTGATTCCACAAAACAAACAAACAAACAAACAAACAAACAAACAAAACAACAACTCTATGGCACCAATCTGGAGGTGTCTTCCAAAGAAATATGACTCCAAAGGATACCATGCTCTTAAACATCCCTGTTGTTTGCCTTATAGAATTTCACTGAAACGGCTGCACATGTGCATTTTGCATCCTGCCTAGTGTTGATGTATTTTTTTTTTTTCTAGAAAAGTAGAGGAAGACAAAGGGAAAGCAACAGTATAGTCTACAATGGCAAATGTGATGCTCAGCTACTGGGGTAAGATTACACCGACGATGCGGGAGTTACTTCCTTTCTTCGAAAAACAGTGTTTGATGTTGGAACCAGACTCAGTAGTGATGAGACTCAAAACTTGAGAGATAAGAAATCCTGATTCCTATTTAAAAAAAGGGCTTTTCAGGGTTGCTTAGCAGGGTGATTTTAGAGGTGAACATATGAGTAGAGGTTACTTTAGATCTTATCTGTCTCCCTTATGGTTGTTGGGCAGAGATAATATGGTCGATCTCCCCTCATTACACATACAAGAAATTTAAATTCCATCATAACTATTCATTATAAATAAGGCGATATTTTAATATCTAGAAAGTCTTTAAATCTGGTCTACTTTCTGCTGCTTTTTCCTCTTTATGGTGATTTCAACATCTCTTCCTATTTATCTCTTTAGTGCATCACACATATTTCAGTATGAACTCGATTGTGCAGGTGAAAGGCCACAGCTAACTGTTTGCATGTCTTATCTCTGCCCCAGAGAGTGGTGACTCACAAACGAGCTGGCTGCACCTACTGCACATAAAACGGCAACATCACCTTGATCTCTCCCTTAATGTGCCAGGTTTAGATTGCTTTGTGAGCAAAAGGGGTGAGAGGTGGCGGGATACTCTTTTAACTAACTACTGGGGGCAGTATTTATTTGTGGCACAGATTTTTTAATGGGAAAGGCGGACCATGAAAGCCTGTTAAATGTACTGCTCAAAGAGTCTGACAACACAGAATATTTTTATAGATGAAAGATGAGGAATCTCCAACTTTTTAGTGTAATATAAATTGTATGGAAAAAGTGGAATGTAAAGAAGCCAGATAGCAGACTGTCTGTATATTGTTGATCACATGGAACCTTGCCAAAAGACCTGAGAACTAGTTCAGAGTCCCTTATTTTGGTTAGGAAGTATATCATGCCGAAGAATAAAAATACAGATACTAAGAAAGATTTTCACTACACATATCATTAATGTAATATTGTTTTCTTAAGATCTGGATATTTCAGGTAGTATGTTTTCCAACACAGTAACAGAAACTCAGAAGTATACAAGGATTGTATTCCTCATGTTTGAAAGAGTTGTTTTATCTTACACTCCTAATCAGACTGTAAGTTCTATTATATAAGTGCAGAAATTGCTTGAAAATTATGCCTTTGCCAGGTGCTTTTTTGCTGTTTGTTTGTTTTTCTGAGGTAAGGTCTTGTTTATGTGGCTCAGGCTGGTCTTAATCTCAAGGTGCTCCTACTGTCTCAGCCTCAAAAGTGCTGGAATTATAGGCATGCGCCACCACCCTGGCCTCTGCCTTTGCTTCTGAAGTGTCCCTTATCTTTCTATCCTTTTTTAGTTCCTCATAACCTTGCTACAAAGCATTGATTCTCCACCCTTCTTTCCACCTACAAGTCCTGTTGGTCCTGGACATACTTCTGTCATATATAGGGGTTCCATGTGCTATTATTTCTAAAGGTTCAGAGGAAGCATGTATAAGAGAAATTCTCAAATAAAGTAAAATTTAAAAAAATGAAATGCCCACAAATTTATAGTTTTTACCTAGGAATCACTCCTATTAAATTATTTGGGTTTATACAATTTGGAGATGTATCACCAAATTATGGATTGTATCAGTAATTATGGATTCCATTTATATTTTCTGAATCTCATTTTTTAAATTTATTTTTACTTGCTAAAATTTCAGTATGCTAGGGATAGAACCTAAGCATTAGGCAAGTGCTCTACTTCTGAACTACATCCCCAGTTCTTTTAAAAAAATTTTTTTATGTGTTTATTTTTATTTTATTTTTTTTAAATTAATACATTGCAAACTTTTCATAATGTTTTGGTGTCATACAAAATGCATACATGATATTTTACTTATAGACTTTATTTTAGCAAATGTTGCTTATCAGTGAATGAAGAGAGTGTAGCTATTTACTTATGTTCTTTTATACCTGAATTACATCACAGATTCAATAATTAATACTTTCTACCTTGTTATTTTCTTAGTGGTTGTCCATAGTACTAGAAGCTGACATAATATTTTGTCCAACCACTATTAATGCAAATCTTGCTTCTCATAGATTTATGCAGAAGCACATGGCATATTTATCCTAACTGTACTGTTTATACGCACACATCATGATTCTTCTTTTGTATCCCCCTTTTTTTTGGTCTAGACCTATCAAAGAAGAGTTTTTTATGTGTTTAGTTATTTAGTACAGGGTCTTACTACACAGATTGTACTTGTAGTGATCATCCTGTTTTCAGCCTCCCAAGCACTGGGATTTCAGGCATGCATCACCATGCCCAGCCTCCCAGTTATCAATTTTATCTTTCTGTTTTATTGTATCTAGAAGGTCAAATTCCATTTCTTATACTTTATATATTGATATTCCCACAAAGCATTGCCCTCACAGTTGGGGCTTTGGAGAGGTGGCCTGGGTCCTAGGTGTGTGATACTGGGTTGGTCCACTGATGAGTTTAGAGCTGAGGTGGTACTGGGAGGTGAAGCCTGGTGGGAAGGAGAGGGCCACTGAGGGTGTAGCCTTTCTACTTCTTTGATCTTATGTCATGCTGCCTATTTGCTAAGCCATGAACTGTTTGTCTTCTGCAGTGCTCTACTGCCATGCTGCCCTGCCTCAGAGCCAGCCAACTATCAACAGAAATCTAAAAACTGTGAAATCAAGTAAACCTTTCTTCCTTTGACTTGGACGTTGTTTCAGCTACAAGAAAATCAGACATCATTCTACCTTCCTTTATTCCTTCCACTGCACACATATATTTTGTTTCAAAATCGAATTTAAAAATTGGTTCTTTAGTAAACATTCTCCATCTGCCTCCCAAAGAATTATCATTCTTATCCTCATTATTTTTACAGCAACATCATGATGTAAAGAACTTTTTAGCCTGATATGATCCCATGTGTTGATTCTTGCTGCCGTTTCTTGTGCAACTGGGGCTTCGTTTAGGAAAAAAAAATCCTTTCTTCCACTTATTTCTTCAAGTTTTGGAAGTACGACCATGTTAAAAGTATTGGTCCTGCCTATCCAGGAGCAGTGGACACATTTCTATTTTTTCATAACCTCTTCAATCTCCTTCTTCAGAATACTATAGTTTTCTTTGTAGAGGTCTTTCACTTCCTTAATTAGATTATTTTTGAGGTATTTCATTGTCTTTGAAGCAATTGCAAATAGTTTATTTTCCTAATATTTTTGTCATACAGTTCACTGCATGCAAATGCTAATGATTGTTGTGTGTTGGTCTCGTATCACTGACATTGGCTATGAACTCTAAGGTTTTTGTTAGAGCTGTTTGGGTCTTCTATGTACAGTTTCATATCATCCGCAAATAATGATAATTTGAAATTTTCCTCCCTTATGTATATATAAAACCATTTTATTTCTTTCTCTTGCCTACTTGCTTTGTCTAAAGTTTCAAGTATGACACTGAGTATAAGAGGTGATGGTGGACATCCTTATCTTGTTTCTGATTTTAGGGGCAATACTTTTAGTTTTTCCCCATACAGTATGATATCATCTATTGGTTTTCATAAATAGCCTTTATCATATTCAGATATGGTCCTTCTATACATATTTTCTCAGGGTTTTCATTGTGAATTGGTGTTGGATGTTTTTCAAAAGCCTTTTTTCCCCATCTATTGGCATAGTGTATGATTTTTGACCCTGCTCCTCTTTATGTGATGTTCTGTATTTATTAACTTATATAAGATGAACCATCTTTGTATCTCTGGAATGAAACATACTAGATCATAATGTGTAATCTTTTTGGTGATGAACTGCATTCTGTTTTCTAATATCTTACTGAGGATTTTCACATTTATGTTCATTAAGGAGATTGACCTATAATAATACTCTATTACAGTTGGGCCTTCACCTGGATTTGGGATCAAGGTGATACTGGATTCCAGAAATGAGCTTGGGGGCACTCCATTACTTTCAAGTTCTCTAGAGAGCTTAAGGAATATTGGTTATTGTCTCCGTTACTTTTCTCTCATTAATCAAAGCACCTGCCACCCAGAATTAAGGAAGGGAAGGTTTATTTAGCTCACAGTTCATGGTGGTTTTCATCTATCACCAGCTGGTTCCAAGGCATGGAGATATGGCTGGGGGGCAATGACTCCAGGCAGCAGAAGACAGCACAACAATAAAAGCACAAAAGGGGCAAGCAGTCCTCATGTTCTCCCTTATATTGTATGCTGGTTACCCGGCCACACCATCTCTTTGCCCTCCTCTTCCACAAGCTCAGGATCTTTACCAAGCAAGGACCCTGATGCCCTGCTGAGTTCAATTTCTAAACTTCTCATTTTAACACAATGTATCAACCACTTCAGTGCTATAAGGTCCTTAAAGGTTTTGTAGAATTCAGCAGTGAATGTATCAGGCTTTGGATTTTCTCAGTTGGTAGACTCTTTTACTGTGTCAAATTTATTGCTTGTTACTGGGCTGTTAAGTGGAGTTACTTCTTCTTGTGTTATTTTTTGGTAATTTGTATACACTTAGCATCTTTCCACTTCTTCAAAATTTGCTAATTTGTTGAAAAGTAGTATTTTGAAGTAGTTACTATGTTTTGGATTAGACAGTGTCTGCTGTGATTTAAGCTTTGTCATTTCTAGACGATGTTGGCCTTTTTTATGTCTCGATGAATCTGGCTAAGGGTTTTTCTGTTTTATCAGTTCCATAAAAGAACTAGATCTTTGATTTACTGATTTTTTTTCAAAGCTTTAAAATTTCAAATTCACTGATCTCTATTGTCACCTTTATAATTTTCCTCCTCCCTAATTTTGGTTTGGGGCTACTTTGTTTTTTCACAAATATCTTAAGATTTATTAGAAGTTTCTTCATTTAAAAAAACATTTAGTCTGTTTTCTGATTGTGAACATTGATTTGCTGAATTTTTCTCCTGATACTGTTTTCATAATATTCTGGGGTTTTTACTGAACTGTATGGTCATTGTCAGTAACTTCCTGAACTTTTTATATATTAGAAGAAAAGGAAGAAGGGAAGAGAACATATACACAGCTCCTAAAAGAATAAAGGGGCACATAATAGAAGAAAAGTGGAGAAAATGAACAGAAAGAGGAGAACAGCAAAAAAAAGGTTTTTTTTTTTTTTCTGTTGTTTTAGACATGTGGCTACTTTCTACAGCCTGGGAAAAGGGAGCAGAGGTCAAGCCAAGATGCGACTTTGGAGGAATAAGTCAGTGGTCGATCTCCAAAAGGGTGCAGGATACAGACAGCCACATACAGTGAGAACAGGGTGCCAATGTGACAATCCTATATTATGTAACCCAGGTTAAACCTTGCCTCCAACAGCATGAGCTGGGTCCACATTCACCAGCTCTCTTCACTCAGCAGCACTCCTGCCAGCCTGCTGTCTATCTGCCAACTATGTTCCTTGGTTGTCCTTTGCTTGGCTCTCGGAGCTTGCCAGTGTGGAGCATGACTGAGAACTAAAGGGCTACTCTAGAACCCAGGTTCAAACTCTTAGCCCTTCCCTACCATTGCATCTACACCAGCTCTCTATCTAGTCAGGTGCTAGACCAAAGTGACTCATCAACTGTTTACTGTGGAAGGCCACTTTGGGAGCAGCATCTCACATTTCCCGTGCAGGTTCCAAGTGCCATTGATTCTCCTAATCCCCAGATGGTTCTCTCCTCCTTGTGGAATGTTCTATGGTTGTTTATAAATAGTGTTCTTTGGGCTGGATTCTTCAAAGCAGAACTTGGATGTGGTTACCACACTATATTTGAATAATCCTTCTCTCATATTTCTTTCCATTTATGATAGTTTCTCCTCCCTTCTGTGTTTCTTGCTGATGTTCTCTGAAACTCTCTCACATGGCTTCTTCTCTATTCAGCCCTGTTGAATTTTCCATGTCATTGCTTCTTAGAGAGTCTTTCCTCATCATCTATCATGTGACTGTCCTCTAGCCATCCTTGTTGAATCCCCTACTGTTTACTTTTGCCACATCCAAGCTTAGGCCCCTTGTTTGGTTAGCACTACGTCTGTCCTGTGCAGAGGGGAAAAAAATGCAGAGCCAGCTCCAGTGTCTAAGGTGGGGAGCCTGCAGTTGTGTGGCTGGTCAGGGACCAGACCCTGGTTCTCAACATTTCACCAGGTCATTTCTCTTTATTACTGAATATTGTTCTATTCTCTTGTAGAGAAGAGTTTATTTTCCCATTAACCTACTTGAGAATAACTTGGTTTTTCAAGTTTGGACAACTATGAATAAAGCTGCTATAAACTTCCTTGTACAGATTTCTGTGCAGACATAAGTTTTCAAGCCTTTTGAGTAAGTGCCAAAGACAGTGATTGGCAGATTGTATGGTACAAGTAGATTCCATTTTCTTGTTTCTTTTACCAAGACTGTATTAGCTATTAGTCTTGACTGCTGTAGCTAACTTCAGAGTTTATCTTGAAGTTGGGCAGCTCAAGTCTGACTTTGAGCTCTTCTTTTAGCATTGTGTCAGCTGTTCTGGGTTTTCTTTGTGGATTTTTCTGTCTGCTTCTTCTACTAGTAACTGGGAAATGGTCTAATATCTTGTAGTATTTTGTCAAGTCAAATTGCTGAAACACTATATGGCAAATTGATCAAATCTTTTACAGTTAAGTAATTTTTTTCTGCTTACAAACTCAGTGAATGGTAAAGGTATTAAAATATCCAATTGTAATTATGTACATATCTGTCTATTCTTTTAGTTCCATTATCTGAAACTATATTATTATCATTCTGAAACTATATTATTTATCATACAGGTTTGGATTTATGTATTTTCATGTTAAATGATCCTTTCCTCTCAGTGCAGTGTCTCTATCTTATTGTAGTACTTCTTGCCTTTAATTCAGTTTTGGCTAATATTAATATAGCAACAGCATTTATGTTATCCTTCTATGAAATACCCTTTCTGCACAATTTTATTTTCAACTATATTTTTCGTATTTTTATTTATTTATTTTTTTGATTTTCTAGTGGTTTTTTTAAATTTATTTTTTATTTTATTGAAGTACAAATATCAATCAGACAGTTTTAAGACATCTTAACGAGATAGATTCGATAAATTAATACACTGTAAACTGTTTTCATACTGTTTTGGTATTGTACAACGTGCATACATGATATTATACTTACAGACATTATTATAGCAGATGTCTCTTATCAGTAAATTAAGAGTGTAGCTGTTTACTTATCTTATTTTTTATACCTGAATTACATCAAAATTCAATAATTATTTTCTTAGTGGATGACCATAATACTAGAAGCCAACATAATATCCTGTCCAACCACCATCAGTGCAAATCTTGCCTCTCATAGGATTATGTAGAAGCACAGCGTTATCTATCCCAACTGTACTATCTATACACACACATCAGATTTTTTCTTTCTATACCCCTTCCTTTGTCTACACCTGTTAAAGGTGGGCACTCCATTGTCATTCAACTAACTTAGGTGCTTGAACTCGACACCACAGTCCAACACAGTCCAGCATTCCACAACAATAGTGAGTTATTCAAAGATGTTGTAGACCATAGCCACTTACAGCTCAGCTTAATATTATGGCCCCACGATGTATATTTCATTTTTATACTTTTCTGCTGGATGGTTAAGACCTAGATAGAGCAAGACTTATACACCAACACATGTACTTTATGTTTCTTATGTGGTGAGTGAAGTCCCCTCAGGGTTTATCTTGTAGTCCTGTACATTATTCTGTAGATCCTTTGTCTGTGTCATCCATGTGGATGAGTCACGGCCAATGCTTGACCACTTTGCTCTCTGTAAGAGCCTGAGAGAAAGTTTTCTCTCCATGTGACTCTCCCCAGGCACACTATAGAACTTCAATCTCTTTCCTCTGTGGCTCCATAATCTCCTTGTTCAGAAAATTTGGAGCACACCTGAGTTTAATGATGTTGCAGTACAGGATCTCCTATGTCCTGAGTCTTCGCTGACCTTGAAAGTCTAGGGCCAAAATGTTGGCTGGCCTTGTGGCTCTTCTATTTATCCAACTCTGATTTGTGAACTTAGGTTGTTAAGCTTTCAGAAGAAAAGCTGATTAGTATCCTGAAGCATATGCCATTCACTTTGTCTTATCTGACTCAATTGATTTTAGTTGTTGTTGTACGTTTCCTTTTGTATTTCTGCTTTTTGCTTGTTATACTAGGGAGACTATATGATATTTACACATGTGTGTCTGGTTTATTTCACTTATGAGTATATGTTCAAGTGGTATCCACTTCAGTATAAATGCTTCAAACTTATCATTCTTAATAGCTGAGTAATACTCCATTATATAGAAATACCACATCTTTTTCAACCATTCCTCATGTGATGAACATCTTGGTTGTTTCCAAGAGTTTGCTATCACACATTGCGCTGCTATAAACATAGGTGCACATATATCACTATGATACAATGTTTTCAGATCCTTTGGGAAAATTCCCAGTAGGGGGATAGCCGGCTTGAATGGGTTTCTAGTCCGACTGCTCTGAGGAGTCTCCACACTGACCTCCACAATGGATGTACAAGTCTACATTCCCACCAGCAGTGGAGAAGTGTTCCCTTTTCTCCACAACCACTCCAACGTCTGTTGTTGGTTGATTTCCTTATGATAGCCATTCTTTCTGGAGTGAGATGGTATCTCAGTGTTGTTTTTATTTGCATTTCATGAATGGCTAGCGATGTGGAGCATTTTTTCATATATTTATTTGCTTCTTAATATCGTTCTCTGAGAAGTGTGTATTCATCTCAGATGCCCATTTCTGAATTGGGTCTTTAAATCTGAGGGCCCTGTTATATCTTAGTTCTTTATATATTCTAGACAGTAGTCTTCTGTCTGATTGCTTATTAGTTAGGATATTTTCAAAGTTTGTGGGTTGTCTTTTCACTCTGTTGACAATTTCTTTTGACATGCAGAAGCTCCTTAAGAAGCATTGATCCCAGTTGTTGATTCTTTCAAGTGCTTCCCATGCGAATATATGTTTGTTCATGAACTCTTTACCTACCCCTATGTCTTCAAGAGTTCCTCCTACTTTCTCTTCCAGGAGATTGAGTGTTTCTGTTTTAATGTTTAGATCTTCAATCCATTTTGACTTTAACTTAGTGCATG
>PVKA01047929.1:0-14063 GCA_004027165.1 Ctenomys sociabilis
CCCCCTCCTCCTGTCCCCGCCCGAGGCCCGACCCCGGGAAGGCGCGCGGATCCTGCCAGCCCCGGCCGCGTCCGCGTCGACCGCGGCCCTGGCCCCTCCCTTCCTGGGCGGCCCGGCGGGGCCCTCGCATTTTTTACGCTACGAAGTCATCAAAACCGCTCGCTTCCGCTCCTCCGCGGGCTGGCTCTCGAGGCCGGCGTGGCCGTGGGCTGCCCCCGGCCCCGGTTCCTGCCTTCTGCCGCCCCCGGTGCCCGCCGACTGCGTACCCAAACCATGAGCCTCTTCAACCTTCTGTCTTTGAATTGTGCCTCTTAAAATTCAAATCACCTTAAAAGGGCATTTGCTTTTCCCTCTTAGACAGCGACGACAGCATCAGGATGGGCCCTAACCACTATGTGTCAGTCAAAATAAAATACAAATTGAAGAGAAAACTTGAAGTTAGGTGCCCTGTGATCCCAGCAGTTGGGAGGCTGGCGCAGGGGGATTGCTCTGAGTTCGAGGCCAGCCTGGGCTAAATAGCAAGTTCAAGGCCAGTCTAAAGACAGCTTCGAGAAAGGGGAAAGGGAAGAGAGAAAACCGAGGACCTGGCAGGCCATTCTACTGACAGGGCTGACTAAGAAACAGGAAATTCTGGTTAAGGGCCGACTGGTTTCTGGCTCGCCAACAAGAGGTGACTGCATCCGGGTGTGGTGGTGGATGCCCGTGATCCCAGCCCTTGTGAGGGAGGGGGGAAAGCATGCTACTGAGCTCTAGGGCCAGCGACATAGCTCAACGGGCTAACAGGCCTGCTCAGACAAGTGGGCAGGGAGCCCGGTTCAATCCCAAGCACCACATAGCACCACATGCTGCGCCAACCCCACGGTGGGCTGAGCCGGCCACAAAAAAAAAAAGTGAGCTCAAGACCAGCCTGAGGGCCTGGGGAGATGGCTCAGGAGAGTAAGTGCTTCCCTGGCAAGCACAAGAGTCTGAGTTCAATCCATAGTTCTACTAAAAAAAAAAAAAAAAAGACCAGCCTGAAATGAGGATGGGGAGGTGGGAAGCGCAAGGTCCTGAGTTCAATCCCCAGAACCAGAAAAAAAAAAAAAAAAAAAAAAAAAAAAAAAAAAAAAAAAAAAAAAAAAAAAAAAAAAAAAAAAAAATTCACAAAACCTTGAGAGGAAAATTTGCAGTATCCATCAAAATGTTACATGCTAGTGTACTGAAAACCATGAATCCTACTTTCAAGAGTTCTTAAGTTGCCTAAGCATGTACAGAATTTCTGGAACATTTCTTGGGGGAATGGCTCAATAGAATAAGCACTTGCTGAGTTCCACAAAAAAAAAAAAAAAGAAAAGAAAAGCTATTAGACATTTGATAGTGTGTCTGTGCAGTAGGGTCCTATGTCATCATTAAGAAGACCAAGGGGTATCAAGAACATACAAAGAACTCAAAAAAAATCAGACCTTCCCCAAATTCAAAGGCCCAATTCAGTAATGGGCATCTGAGAAGAATACACACTTCTCAGATGAAATACAAATGGCAAATAAATATATGAAAAAATGTTCAACATCACTAGTCATTCAAGAGATACAAATTAAAACAACACTGAGATTCCACTTCAACTCAGAAAGAATGCTATTATCAAGAAATCAATCAATCCCGCCCCCAGGGTATGCTGAGACCACAGTTGACATTGGGCTGGGCTTGGTGGCATGCACCTGTAATCCCAGCTCTTAGGAGGCTGTAAACGGGCATCACTATGAGTCCAATCTAGTAGTGAGACCCTGAACACCCTGTAGACCCTTCCCTAAAATACAAAAAAAAAAAAAAAAAAAGAATTTAAAAAAAGATCTGACCTTTTTATGCAATGGAGTACTACTCAGCCATAAAGAGAACAAACTGGAGGAGACTTTCACAGGTAAATGGATGCAACTTAAGACCATACTTATAAGTGAAATAAACCAGACACAAATGTGAATAGCTTCGTATTGTCTTCCTAGTATAAGAAGCTGAAACAATAAATAAGATCCAAAATATATAATAGATATTGTAATCTGGGAAGAAACTTTAAAAGGAAAGAGAAACTGGGACAGGAGAATGGAGAAAAGAAGGAAAATATATATAATATATATATATAATTGGTAAGTTTTGATGATGTCACAGCAGAAGGAAAAAGGGAACAGGGCTTCATTTTCTTGGAGGACATGAAGAGAATTTTAGGAGACAAGGAATTCTCTGGATTGGAACAAAGGGTGGCTGAGGCTTTTATGGCCTTTTGCCAGGATTTTTTTTTTTTTTTTTTTTTTTTTTTTCTGAACCAGGTATTGAACTCAAGCCCTTGTACTTGCTAGGCAAGTGCTTATTCTACTGAGCCATCTCCCTGGCCCCTCAGGGTTGGGGTTTGAGGGAGATGTTTAGATATACCTGAGGAGCTGATTGGGGCCTTTCCTGAGGTATTGGGAAAGGTGAAAGGAAACTGCACCCTGGGCTGAGTTGGAGAAGAAGGGGGCTTCCAGGTCTCTGGGAAGATAAGCTGTTATTTTAAAGGCTTCAGACATATTGGATGACCACCACAACAATTCAGCAATTCATACTAGGGCCATAACCTATCATTCCCATCTTTTGGTTGTTATAAAAGGACTGCATATCTCTTAGACTGCTTCCTGATGAATGGGGGTGTCGTCTTGGGGGTGAGGGGAGTTGACAGGATGACAGTTCATGCCCATGTAGAAGTTAGTGCCAGGAGTCTGAGCTAGGACTAGAAGTTTATCATTAAGTGACGGCTCACATCAGAGACTGAAGAAACTTTGAAAAAAGTTTAAAAACACAGTGCATTATGAGCACATGTCATCATGACTAAAGGACACAAGGAGGAAAAGCAAGAAAGGGGTCTATAGCCGGGCGTGGTGGCGCATGCCTATAATCCCAGCACTTGGGAGGCTGAGGCAGGAGGATTGTTGTGAGTTCAAGACCAGCTTGAGCTACAAAGTGAGCTTAAGGCCAGCCTGAACTGCATAGTGAGACCCTGTCTCAAAAAGACAAAAAAAAAAAAAAAAAAGAAAGGGGTCTATGATCTAACTCATTTTACCATGACCATGTTGAAGAGGAGGAGTATCGATCTTTAGTTTTTAATATCACTGTGACAAAAAGGAGTCAGAATCATCCGTAGTGTCACAACACAACTATATAGATTTTGTTAAAGTAAACTTTTTGTCTCTTGTGTTAGCATGTAAGTGTGTGGAGACATGGAGTTTATCTACCAACTGTGTTGTATAGTTGTTTAGAAAGGTAGGCTACTACCTGAAAAGATGGTCTATTTTTATGTCATAAAATACCCACTGTATTGTGACCCTGAAAGGAAATATAAAGGGTAAAAGGCTGAGTTGGGCTGAGTAAAGAGATCTGGGGCTGGCTAGGGAGATGGCTCAGTGGAATAAGTGCTTCCCTGGCAAGTACAAGGGCCTGAGTTCAATCCCTGTTCTGCCAAAGAGAGAGAGAGAGAGAGAGAGCTGGGCCCCTTTGGAGCACCTGCTGTAGCATGTGAAAGGAGGAACATATAGGAGCAGCAGGGTCAAGGGGCTCCAATAAGAAACATTTTGATGTTTTATAGAGAGGCTGAGCTAGGGAAGCAAAGCTGGGAACCTAAAGGTCTCTGAGGAAACTAGCCAGATGAAGGAAGGATAAAACCTGTTATTTTGTGGTGGGCACCTGAAGGTCACAAAGAAGGGCTTTGTGGTGAGCAGTAATTGCATGAGTAGTGGCAGTGAGAGTGAGTCTTACACACCTGAATTTTGGTGAAACCACCTGGGCCTTGGAGGGAGAGACTGTATAATCTGGTCATAACAGAAAATTGAGAAGAGTAGCTGTGTGTCTTAAGGCCAGGGCATGAGAGGGGGAGCAAAGGAAGAGGTCATCAATATATTGAAGGAGCGTCTGGGCTAGAGATCAAGGATCTCAAGATCAGCAGCAAGAGGTTGGCTAAAGAAGTGAGAACTATCTCTGAACCCTCTGTGTCACATAGACACAGAGACAGTCTATGTGAGCTGTTGAGGTCGGAGGATCTGGATCAGTCCATGAGAAGGCAGAAGTCCTGGCAATCTGGGTGTAAGGGAATGGTGAAGGAGGCATCTTTAAGATCTGGGACAGTAAAGAGAGTAGTGGAAGGAGGAATATGAGAAAGTAGAGGGGGTTTGGCACCACGGGATGAAAAGGAGAAACTACATTATTAATAATTTTGAGAACTTGAGCTAAACGATAGGAGCCATTGGGTTTGAGTACAGGAAGAATGAGGGTATTATATAGCAAATGGACAGTTTTAAGAAAACTATTAGTAATGAGGCAGAGAATGAAGGGCTTGAGTCTTTTGATGTTTGGGGGCTATTAGGTATTGGGGAACATAGGGAAATGCTGTGGCATCTCTGAGGCACACTAGTCTAGGAACAGCATGTGTGGCACATGTGGGACTGGAAGTATCTCAGAGTACGTGGTCAACAAGGGAAGAAGGAAGGAGGAGCGAGTTGTACAATGAGGTCGGGTTTGTAGGATGTACACTGGTGGGGGAGAGAGGTGAGAGAGAAGTGGAGTTTTTGGAGGAAGTCTCTCCCCATGAGAGGTATGGGACATGTTGGGATCACAAGGAAACTAAGAGTGAAGAACAGTGTCTGAAGTCGCCGTGGAATGGGTCTGTCTGCAGGGATCCTGTAGGTCGGGCATCAGCACCCACTGTGGAGACTGTAGAGCTAAGATAACAACTTTAGAACTCAGGAATAACACTGTATGTGGTCTCCGTGTCAGCAAAAGAAGAGATTTCTTACCTGACTTTTGACAGAGGTGCTTCCATGTAGACCATGGAACCCAACCTCTGTTGTAGCTCTTCAGCAGCAAGACCAAGCAGCTCAAGTATATGGACCTGGCCATAGCGAGGTTTCCTGTGAGGGTGGGGAACTGGATGACTTACCCGCTCTCTGGCAGACGGGGCAGTCGCATTTCCAGTGACCCTGGAGCTTGTAGAAGTCCCAGTGATGGCTGCAAGCTGGGGCAGGCTCAGGCCCCGTGTCCTTCTTCACTGCACTTGGCTCGGGTGGCAGCACTGTTTAGGCTCAGCATTACCCTGTCAAGGTCCTGCTTGGGAGTCTTGTGTGTCACAGCCAAAAGTTGGCAGTGTGTATAGTTAATTTTGGTCTCTATTATTGAAGACATATAAAGTTAGATTAAGTAAGTTTTCCTGTGGGGTTTGAGGGCTGACATTTGTCTTTTTAGCTTGGCATGAATGTCACAACAGATAGGGATATAAAATAGGAATTAATAATAATTTTTTTTAGGAGAATTTGGGTCTACATTAATATTCTTAGTTTGGAGTAATACAGTTGATTATTAGAATTTTATCTGAGTATCAAGTACCTTGAAATATAAAGCAACCAGAGTTTGCTTATCAACAATGAACATTTTAGCAGTTAAACCCCTATAGAATGTTAAATGAACTTATAACACCCCCCCCCCATGACAGTGCATGCACGCCCTCTGCTAGCCATCAAGCTAAAGACTGGATAACAAGCCCGGCATGGTGGCGCATGCCTGTAATCCCAGCACTCGGGAGGCTGAGGCAGGAGGATTGTTGTGAGTTCGAGACCAGCCTGAGCTACAAAGTGAGCTTAAGGCCAGCCTGAACTGCATAGTGAGACCCTGTCTCAAAAAGACAAAAAAAAAAAAAAAAAAAGACTGGATAACAGCCCATGGAGCAAATGAGCACACTGTCCTTTCCAGTGGAGCCTGAGGCTCACCCTCTTTTCCCCTCACCATGCCCCACCCCCCAGCCACCTCTGCAGGCGGTCTGGGTTCCAGGACTCACACACGGCCAGTGCTCCTCTAGGGCGCTGTGCCTACCTTTACACTCTGCTCAGTCTGCTTGCTTCCACTCAAACCTCATGTACTATATTAAACTCAAATATTTATATTATATATAGATAAGAGGAATTTTTTACCTTCTTTTCCAAATTCCTCTTATAAGAGATCTCTGGTAATTGACTTACAAAAGTTCTAGCTAGTGTCTCATAATTACAAACTTTAAAAGGTCATCATGGGGCCAGGGCAATGGCTCAGTAGAATAAGTACTTCCCTGGCAAGTGCAAGGGCCTGAGTTCAATATCAGTCCCACCACAAAAAAAAAAAGTCTGTGGAAGGTACTATAAAGGACACTGCAGCTCTACACACCAGTCACTCAACAAGAGAAGCATGGCAACTCCACTGGGAGTGGGAAGCCCTATGCCCTAACTACCCGGGAGGCTGAGGCAGGAGGATGGCTTAAGCCTAGGAGTTCAGACTGGCCTGGTCAATACATTCAGAAGAAAGGAAAAGAATGGAGAACGGAGAGGAAAGAAGAAAAAGAGAAAGAGGAGAGAGAGAGAGAGACAGGGAGGGGAGGGGAGGGGAGGGGAAGGGAAGGGAGAAGAAAAGAGAGGACTATCCAAAGTATTTATTAGGGAAAGTTACAGTGGTCTGCAGCATCCTTATGGCATACAGTGAGAAAGTTGTCCTAGGGCCTGGGAGATGGCTCAGTAGAATAAGCACTTGCCTGGCAAGTGCAAGGGCCTGAGTTCAACCCCTGGTTCTGCAAAAAAAAAAAAAAAAGAAAGAAAGAAAGAAAGTTGTCCTACCACTCTGTCCACAGCAAGGAGGTCGAGTGCAGAGCTCATGTGTAGGCCAATGCCAGTTTCTTCCAGTTATTTGGGCACCAACCGCAGTACTATCAGCAGGACCCCTAAGTGTTCAAGGCTTTACCTCAGAACATAAAAGTTCAAGGAAGAGTCAGACATGGTCACACACACCTGGAATCCTGGTGGTCTGGGAAGCTGAGCCAAGAGGGTCACAAAAGCAAGCCACCTGAGCAACTCAGTGAGACCCTGTCTCAAAATAAAAAATAAAAACACCTCTGGGGATATAGAGTGCAATGTGCAGACCCTGGACTTAAGCTCTACAAATTAGTTGAGTGATTGATTCTCGTTCCTGGAATAGGTAAAACTGATCAGAAACCCTTCTGAGATTGAAGGCTATCTCAGTGGGGCACGGGGCGGGAGGCACGCTTTAAATTGAAAATGATGATCTAGAAACATATACAAGGAGCTATCCATCAAAATATTACTTTGGATATAGATGCTCTTCGGAAAAAAGTATTAATAATGTCACAGCAAACAGCAACTTTTGATGCCCAGATTAAAGGCTGGGATAAATTTGCTGATGCTATAGAACAGTTGAATCCATTTGCATATCTCAAGGCTCACTTTTGGTTTTACATTGGAATTGGTGTACTCATTCTTTTGTTTATAATCCTTCTCATTAAAGTGTATCACAGAGGATTCTCAGCCAGACAACAGCTGTGGGCTATGTGGCCAGAACTGACACTGCTCCAGCTTCTTCAAAACAAAGAAGGAGGAACTGTAGAAGACCACCTGAGCAGCTCTCCTTGAAAGAAGAGCTACTGTCTCCATTTTGACTGAGCCCAACCCTATTTACTCTACTGTTATCTACAGAGCTGGCTAGGGCTTCTGTTTATCCTTCAATTGGCCTTAAGCAATGTGTATTGGTCTAGCTGAGGTGCTGGTGATAGTCTTTGAAGGTGGCATGCGTGTTTCCCTGGTACAGGACGGTAGAACTAAAGCTCTGTGCCGCCAGCTGGGATTGAGCCTTGAGATAGAGGCTATGACTTCCTGGGGCTTAAAAGACAACATCAAAGCTAAAGCACCAGACCCCCCAAAATATTAGATGCTATCTCTATGGCATAATATTATAATGCAGATTACTTTCTCTGCATACCTCTCTGCATAAGGTGGAGGTAAATGTAGACCTCCCACCTAGCTCAGCTCACAATGGTCACCTTCTTCCCACAATTCTCAGTCAATTCTCCTCAAGCCACTCCCCCACTGAATAAAAACCAGATGAGGCCCTGGGTCACTCTCTTGGTTCAGGGAAGCCATCTTCATGGCTGAACTTAAAGCCCCTCGACTCCCTAGTGATTGAAAATATAATTTAGTGTCTTTATTTTCACCGTGGGTTGCATGGAAAGTGGTAGAGTGGAATCAACTTGATGGGATTCCAATAACGTAACTTTGGGATTACAAATATTGGCTTCTTTGGTTCAAGACCAGCCTGGCAAGGTGTTAGGGATTGTGTCTAGTCGTCCCCCTAAAGCCTCATGCAGTCATTGGGGCACCTTCTAGAGTTTGTGATTAACTCAAAATCCAATGCTGGGATTATGGGTATGAGTGCTACACCCACTCTGAGGTAGGTAATCTGCAAGTAATATAAGGAAGGAAAAGAGGCCTGCTAGCCGCAGCAGCCTCTGCTCCTCCCTGTGCTCTTTGCTGTTTTCTGCTGCCATGAACTCCTGCCCTCTGCCTTGTGCCACCCTGTCTTGGAGTCAGCTGAGTACGGACTGAAACTTCTACTACCATGAGGTAAACCTTTCCTTCCTTCATTCTGGGTGTCAGGTACTTTTTTGTTTTGTTTTATTTTTTGATTTTTTGTTGCGGTACCAGGGATTGAACTCAGGTCCTTGCACTTGCCAGACAAGCACTTATTCTACTGAGCTATCTCCCCAGCCCTTGTGTGGAGTACTTTGTCCCAGCAACAAGAGAAAAGTGACCAAGAAGGAAGATTAGGAGTCACTGTTTCAAATGAAAACTGAAGAGGCAGAGGTAGTTTAGTAGCCCCCAGGTTCAGTCCCCAGTACGGCACATTTTTCTTAATGAAAAAAATCACAATTATTTTCCTTGAATCCCAAACACCCAAATTCAACAGTGCTATCTTCCACAGCAACATTTCAAGAAAGGTACACAGAATCCCTATTAGTTATTGTAAAGCTTGAACTCCAGAATCACATAAAGAATTTCTAGACTGAGTGAATACATTGACTAAATGATAAGAATTTTTTAGGCTTCAAATCTTTCCCAAGTCCTTCCTCTTAAGTTCTGTCCTTAATATCCAACTACTAATTGAATGACAAAAAAAGTAAGACACTAGAGAAAGCACTGAGGATGCAAAGACACAGAAAGCCTATTATTTGTTAGGGTGTCTTGACACGGGTTTGACAATATCTCTGGGGTGGACTTGCATTTACAGTGCTCCTGCCTCTGCCTCCTGAGTGCTGGGATTAAAGGCATGTGCTACCAAAGTCAGCCACCTACAGTAGCTTCTATAATGGTCCCCTGTTGTAGTTATTCACTGCTGCTGAAAAAACCACCCCATAACCTAGAACCTGTAAAACGGCCCTCCTCACATCATACAGTATCAGTTGAGTTGGCGTCACTCCAGCTGGAGGACCTCCTTCCAAGATGGCACGCCCACAGGAAAGGGGGGGAGGAGAGGGAAAGGGTACCCTAAAGAGAATTAGCTGTGTTCTGTCCATGTACCAACCCACCCTATGAATGTGCTCATCATGTTCTAGACAAATGAACTAATAAAAAAAATTAAAGCTTATAAGAAAAATGCTTAGGGGCTGGGGAGATGGCTCAGTGGAATAAATGCTTCATAGGCAAGCACAAGGGCCTGAGTTCAATCCCTAGTTCTACCAAAAAATAAAAATAAACAAATAAATAAATGCTTAGGCCAGGCATGGTGGAACACACATGTAATCCCAGTACTTGGGAGGCTGAGGCAAGAGGATTACATGAGTTTGAGCCAGCCTGGGCTACACAGTATATTCAGAGCAAGCCTGAACTATGTAGCAAGACTCTTGTCTTTCAAAAAAACAAAAAAGCTCACTCCCATGGCTGTAGATTCACTGCAGGCCCCTGCACAGCATTCTGGCAGCTTGCGCTTCCCTACAGCATGCTGGCCTGGTTCTATGGTGAGGATCCAAGAGAGAACCAGGGAAATGCTGGAGGGCCTCCTAACATCAAGTCTCGGAAAGCACTAACATCACTCCTGAAGTAGTCATGAACTCACCAAGATTCAAGAGGACGAAATGGATCCCAGCTCTTGATGGACAGAATGTCACATTGTGAGGCTGCAAGATGATCACCTTTGGGAGGCACAGATTGTTATAGTCATTTGGGGAAAATTAATCTGCCACAGCTTCCCAACATCCATCCCACTCCTCATCATCTGTCTCCTTGGGCCAAGGCCACTGTCTCCTGGGGCCAGCGATTGGTTTGGGGAGAAGCAGGCCTAAGCCATTTTGGAAAGTGAGACTGAAGAGAAACTCACTTGGGGCTTTCTGAAAAGAGAATCATGCCTCTCCCACTGCACAGGAACAAAGACATGAAGCCTTGCTGTGTCGCCTGCCAGCCTGTGATTGAAGGACAACGGGGACCAGAGGATAAGAATGCAGAAAAGCCGCATCCCTGATAATACCGCTGAGCCCCTGAGCCTGAGGGCCCTGAAGACTACTCTGCCTCCATAAAAGGAAATCTTCTGTGAACATCATAGGTAAGGATTTCACTTATCTTTAAGCCAGCTTGAGTCAAGTTTCACTACTTATACCACAGAGCCCCCTAACTTATGCAATGCCTTCTGAAGACCGAGGGGACTGTGGATCTAACTTGCCCATACCAGGCGCACTGAGGATAGGAGCAGGAGGGTTGAGAGCTGGGAAAAGGAGAAAACAGAGAAAGCCTCACTATACAAACACATCACACCATCAGTCAGGTATGGCAGCCCATGGCTGTAATCCCAGCACTCAGGAAGCTGAGACAGAAGGATTGCCACAAACTCAAGGCCAGCCTGGGCTACATGGTGAAACTCTGTATATGAAGTTAAGCATCAAAAAAGGCACATGAACTTTAGTTCTTCATTTGTCACATGGTCACATAAAAACACTCATGTCTGACGCTAACTCATCATGTCCTTATCCTAGACCCAAAGTATGGTTAAGGAGAAGGACTTTGCCCATTATAAAGCAGGTGATGCCACTTAAAAAGGTATTACTTGGTCACAGGGCAGGGAGATTGCTCAGCTGCATAAGCACCTGCCTGGCAAGCACAAGGTCCCCAGTTGGATCCCTGGTACCCCCCCCCCAAAAAAAAGATTTTACTGCAATGGTGGAGTCTATCCTGAAGAAACTGACAGTCTAACCAGGAAAATAATGGCATATTCTTAGCTATAATTCAAGGTAGGCATTATTACATGCCACAAGAAAAGTGCCAAGAAAAGAGCTCAAAGAAGAGAGTTTATTTTTCAAGTTGGGAAAGGTAACAGAAAGCTCCCATTAGTCACTCTCTATCACTGTAGTGATAAGTACCCGAAAGCCGCAACCGATCAAAAATAAAGGTTTATTTTGGCTCTCTGCCTCGGAGGCTTCCGCCCATGGTCAGCTGGCCCTGTCACTTTGGGATCTATGGCAAGGTAGTGCATTAGAGCAGGGAGGACATGATGGAGCGAAGCTACTCACCTCTTGGGCGAGATGCAAAAAAAAAGAACAAAAGGGAGAAACCAGTATCCCACAGTCCCATCTGAGGGCACATTCCACAGACACCAATGACCTAAAATTTCTCACTGGAAAATTTCCCACTTTCTTTTTTTGGTCTATTTCTTTGGGTTTTTTGTTTGTTTGTTTGTTTTTTGTTTTTAAGGAACCAGGGATTGAACTCATGCCCCTGCGCTTGCCAGGCAAGTGCTTATTCCACTGAGCCATCTCCCCGGCCCCCTAGAGCCCACTTTCTAAAGTTTCTACCATCTCCTACTAATGCCAAGCTGAGGGCCAGCCTTTAATGCATGAGCCTTTGGGAAGTATGTAAGATCTGAACGACGGCAAAGAGAATTTTTAAATGAGAAGATGGGGAGAACATCCCAGGTAGGAAAAAATGCGTCTGAACTTAAGCCACCACCAATCAATCAGCACTGTGACCAGACTATATAGCTGGAGCTAAGGCACAACAAATAGACCTTTGGCAGGCAATGAACTAATCGTTAAGGTCCTTGATTATGGAAATCAAGTGACCTAGGAGAGATCTAGGGTGGATGGGGATTCAAGCAGATGCAGTTGAAACAAGAGTTTGTCTATCAATGGATGGAAAAAAATTTCAAGGTATTGGGTTGAGGGCAGCACCAGGCACTGAACACATGGTCTCAGTTTCAGCTACATCTTCAGACCTTTTTTTTTTTTTTTTAATTTTAAGATGAGGTTCTGCCGTCACTGGATTGCTGAGGCTGGGTTCCATCTTGCTATCTTCCTGCGTCAGTCGCGCGGAATGCTGGGATTGCAGGTATGTGCCACCATGTCAATATTCTGGCCAGCGAGATAGCTCAGCAGACTAAGCACTTGCTCAGGCAAGCACAGTGACTGGAGTTTGGTCCCCAGCACCACGTGTGGCACTAGCATGCCCCTGGGCACACTGAGCCTGCTACCAAGACAGGGCATGGTGGCATATGCCGGCAAAAAAATTATTTATTTGGTATAGGATCTTGCTGCGCAGCTCAAACTCATAGTGATCCTCCTGCCTCAGCCTCCCCAGTGCTGGGATTACAGGCATGCACCACCACACCCCGTTTCAGTGGCCAGCCCCAGCCTTCTGGGTCCAACACAGCATGCAGTACTGGGGGTCAACCCAGGTCCTTGCACTTGCCAGGCAGGCGCTTAACCACCCAAGCTATCTCCTCAACCCCTGCTGAGACTATTCTGATAAGACATTCATATCACAGTGGGCTGGGTATGGTGGCACATGGCTATAACCCCAGCACTGCGTAGGCTGAGGCAGGAGGATCCCTGGTAGTTCTAGGCCAGCCTGAATTACATAATGAGGTCAAACCCAGCCCAAACTATATATGAGAGCCTGTCTTGAAAACCACAATGGATTGGACATAGATATGACCTAGTGTAGTAATATGGTCTCTATCTAAATGTCACCCTATAGGCAAGACCGTTGGAGAGTTAGAAATGACTGAATTGTAGGGACATTTAGCTGGAAGTTTGCTAAGATGTAGAGCCTGGTGAGAAGAGGGAGGTCCCTGTGGACATGACCTGGAAGGCTACCCCCCTTCCCAGCTCCTCTCTTGATTCTCTCCCTGCTTCCCGGATGTCCTCATGATGTGAGTGGTTCTTACCTGTGTAACCCTCTCCATTTTGTAACTAGAACAGCTATTTTGTTATACAACTCTGTACATTTCTGTTATAACCTATGTAATTCCATTTTGTATCCAGACACCACTGTGTTGTATATAACTCAGTAAGTCACAGTTGTATTGTTATGTAGCTCAGTAATTTTCCATGAGAACTATTCATTATTTTTTTTTTTAAAGTCTCTGATTTTTATTCAGGGTTTAGTCTCAAATTTGAATTCTGAAGATACAACAATGTATTTAACAGTTATTCCAATGGCATTAAAACAAACAGAATTTACTATATTATTATTTTAGAAAGATAAGTTCAGATTACATGTAAACAAATATAAGTAAAAATATTCATTTTGATTAAAAGCTTAATGAATATTTTCCCTAGAGTCAATACACTATTATTTCTCATTTATTGTTAATATTTTTTGATTCATAATAGCTTAGTTCCTTAAAAATAGAACATTTAAAAATATAAATATGATGACACAGGGGGTCTATGCTACCCCACTGACATACAAATGAATCATAAGGCATTTTTGACAAAAAATACTGAAAATAGATACATATATAAAATGTCAAACAACAAAAAGCAGAGTTCCTTATGCCTGTGGCCTTCCACTGAAACCCTAAAGTTAGGAGGCACCGTGGGGCTGGGGATATAGCTCAGCAGCCTAAGTGCCTGCCTGGCAAGTGCAGGGTTCTGAGTTCAATCCCTGGTACTACAAAAAACAAATAAATGTGCCTTAAGAAAAAAAAAAAAAAAAGTTAAGAGGCATGAAAAGGGCATCATGAAGAGGAACAGAGTGAGAACCAAAGTGGCTATTACTATTATTATTAGTGTATGTTCCTAGTTATTCAAATATTAGAGATTAGAAGGCAAAAATAAGTCTATAATAAAGATAAAACTGAGGATAAAATAGAGATGGAAATGGAAGATTCAGCATGGCTGGTATAAACAAGTTTAAAGTCAGCTATGTACACAGAAAAGCATTTTTATACATCTCTCCAAATAGTGTTAATCTGTTTCAGTATTTCAATAA